>SKCR01010996.1:0-105366 GCA_019454045.1 Zanthoxylum bungeanum | reverse complement strand
AATCTGCGAATTGGAAACGGGACGAAAGTCACTGTTTTAACCGTAGATACCTAAGTTTAGGAACTACCTTCAGGTATGTACTTAAATTAGGATATGTTATAATGTAACTAGTTGTCTTTATATCAGTGTTTAATCTGTTGCGGATGAACCTTTATATTCTAGAACACTAAAGTGTTTTATTATATAAGGATGATATTGAGATAAACACATTAGATGTGAATGACAGAATTTATATTTTGAATATAAATAATATCTCAAACATATAAAATGACAAACAAATAGCTCAAACTGATTTGATCAGAAGAAACATATTATGGCATTGTTGTCTGGGACACAATTAAACAAGACTCGTATATCCACACTTTCGAAGAGTGGGTACTAGGACTAATTTGATTCCATTCAAATAAAGTCTACGAATCTAGTTTATTGGGCAAACTGTCTAAAACACTATTTACTTGGTAAAAGTGTAAATGCCACCGATCTGTTAGCCCTAGTTTTCAGTGAAGTAAATGGGCCCATGTCTAGCTAAGCTAGAGGTGGAGATGAATATTTCGTGACCTTTACGGATGTGGCATCGCGTTATGGTCATGTGTTTCTTTTGAAGAACACAAATCGGAAACTTTTAAAGTTTCGACACGAAATAGACAAAAAGATCGACTAAAGTATTATACCATCACAGTAAGACCATAATAAAAAATACTTAAGTAATAAGTTTCTAGTATACTTGAAAGAGTATAGTATTCTTTCAAATGAGGACTCCTCCCGGAACACGTCAGTTTGAAGTTGTGTCCGAAAAGACTAACCGAATTTTGTTGGACATGATAAGGTTAATCATGAGTCGCTCTGAGCTACTATTTCCTTCAACGGATAAACATTAACAATGCAAGAACTTATTTAGAATAAGGTTCCATAAAAATCTGTTTGACAGATATTATATTAGATATCAACAGGAAGAAATCAGGTTTCTCATTCCTGAATATTTGGGTATGCTAGGCATATGTTTGGATGATACCAAACTAGAACCCAAATTGGATAAGTGCCAATTGTAGGTTATCCTAGGGATACCATAAGTATTGTACTTATACAACTCACGAGAGAACAATTAGATTGTTGCTCACCATACGGTTTTCTAAGAGGAATACCGATATGCAGTGGTTAGTGGGGGGATAGTAAAACTCGATGAAAAATCGGAGTGATACTATTCAAGGCACTAATTCCTAATGGAACACATAAATAGTTCATCAAGGATGAAACTATTACCAATAATCTTCGAATATAAAAGAACCACGTATGTCGGAGAGAATCAGAAAACAACCTAGGGTATGTGTTTTTGATCTCACCTCATAAAGATGTCTATCTTTTGAGGTATACCAACTGACTACGTATGAGGAAGTGATACAAGGTATCGACTCCCTAATATGATAAAGTGTCATGAGTCCAAAATGGATTCCATGTATATCAACAAGTTTGGATACTAGTTGATATACCGTAAGGCATTGTGTCTATTGGTACTTATAAGTCTTCAAGGAAGACATACATGGAAGGCAACATACCAACGTACTAAGCTAGGCTTGTAGCAGAAAGGTATCGTTATCAACATTATGTTGATTTCGATTCAACCTTTTACCTGTTGCCACGGTAAATCAATTTGGATAATGCTTGCTAAAGCTGCATGCTTCATGTATGAAATATGACAGCTTAACGGGAAAATCGCTTTCCTGAAAAGGAAACCTTTTGGAGGATGTTTACAACATCCTGTCGGTTTTGTCGTACCAAAACTAGCAAACAAGGTTTGCGGGTTATTCGATCCATGTTTGGATTGAAGCAAGCATAGGTTCTTGGAATTATCGTTTTGATGTAATCATAATAGTTTATAATTAATCAAAAAAAAAAATGATTCTTGTGTATATAAGGAGGTTAGTGGGAGCGCACTAATAGTGGTTGTCCTATAAATAATGATAATATGTCATTTATTGGAAATGATATTCCCATAAAATAACTATCGGTGAAAGCTTGGCTTTCGAGAAAACTTTCCGTGGAATCGTACATTGAAAAATGTACGCTACCTGGTGTCTCATACGCTTTGAGCATATGAAGTCACAAACAGGCCAATCCAAGTGATAGTCACTGGATTGATGTTAAAAACATCCATTAGTATCTTAGAGAACTAAGGATGCTGTCTTAATCGGTGGAGAAGGAGAACTTGAAGTGACTGGGATCACTGTAGCGAGTTTCATAACCGATAAAACGACTATAAGTCGCAAACGGTACTATACCATTTGAATATCGATACAGTGAGCTGGAAATCTTCCATGCAAGATACTGTTACCGAATAAACAACAAATGCGGGTTATTGCTGCAGCTGAGGCAGTAATAGAAGCCTTCTGGGTCGATTACAAATCTAATTAGATTAGATATAGTTCTGTTAGCTGCTGAGCTAGGCGTTAACACAAGCTAAAGAATTAATGGTCTCATGAACGATCCAGATAAATACTTCAACTATTCATCTGATTCGTTCGGATCATACATCTTGGCGATGTGATGATCGAATAAATCGCATCAGATGATAATCATGTAAATCTACTGACGAAAGCCTTTTCTCAGCAGTTTGAGCCAACCGTACATAGTTCGGGTGTAAGACACTCGAGTGACTGGCTATAGGCCAAGTGGGAGATTGTTGGACAATTATGACCCATAGCGTCACTATTTGTACATATCATTGTGTTGTTGTACAAATTAACTATGTGACAAAGGAGATTGCACTCTTATCATTTGTGATTAGATCACCTAGATGTATAAATGATAAGAGGTCCCTATGATTTGTTCCTGGACGGAGAATGATATAAGACAGTATCAGTCCACGAAGGATAAATCATTAAATATCCCTAGTCAGAGTATTATCGAGATTGGACATCGATAAATACGTAAAAGACTAGTATTACACTTGTGCGCGTTGTGAGGGCACAACTGCATAGTTCTCATATATTTGGGTATAGGATACTCATGCAAGTGTAATAGGAGGTTGTGTTTTACCGATGCTACGGGAAACAGCTTCGCTCTAGATAGACACCCTCGGAATTCCATTGGTAGTATGACTATGTGTCTATGGAAGTCCGAAATCAGGGTAGGTGTATTTGGTCTTAACCTGAGACTTGTACCGCTAATACTTGCGAAAATCAATATAATTTGGTTGCGGTCGTCCAGGGCTTTAACAGGTTCTGTGTACGCCAATGTTGGGTATATTGAGAATTGTAGTGTGTTGGGTGTGATGTCAAGACGGAAGTGTCACTCCAATCATATGGAGATGATGGTCACGTAGGATACGGTACTAGTACTCTAAGTACTGCAGTCATCGGGATAAAATGACAAGGTCATGTTTATCCGATTATAGAGACTAGTTACCAGATATCCGACATCTGCTTCGTACGGGGCAGACACAATTCCAGCCCCATGCCTAACACGTGATCATCCGATAATGGACAGAAATATGCAATACTTCGTATACTACGCCTGATATAGATCCTTTATTCCTGTAAGGATATTTCCGGAGAATTGGGTAGGCATGGCGCTTTGCTAGAGGCCAACCTTGTCTTTTAAATCGGTATAAACGTAGTATTTGGTACTTACGTGTTCGGTTAGTCCGACGACCGAATTTACTACCAACATATCCGGGGATCTCATGGGTCGCTTCCCAAAGATTCACCAATGACGTATGACTCGCACTCTAAATTAATCTGGGATTAATTAGAAGAGAGAGAAAGTTAATTTGGGATTAATTGCGGAGATATTTTATCTGTGATAAAATATCAATTAAAGAGAGATAACGATTAATTTGGAATTAATCGATAAATTAATATATTTGATATATTAAACGAAATTGGATTTCGACGCGGAATTAAAATTAGATTTTAATTTGGGCGAACGAATTAATTTAGAATTAATTTGTTAGCGATGTGAATAGTGATTTCGCTAGGCGTAATTATTTAATTACGACGCAACGGAAAATTCATTAATTTAGAATTAACAAACCCGAGCCCGAGATTATTTGCGAGCGCATTCGCATTTCGAATTCGAGTGCAGCATGCAAGTCAAATCAAGCGTCAAATCGCTAGTCGCATTAAGCGTCAAATCATTAGTCACTTTGAGTGATGTGACTTGACAACTTGATGGATTGAGTTATGTGTGTGGTTGTTGGCTTTAATAGTTTGACTTTTGAAAAGCCAAATTCATGCAAATGAATTTGAAATTAATATTTGTGTATAAGATACACAAATTTGCAACAACACACACAACTCTCTCTCTTTCACTCATCTCTCTCTCACACGTCCATGGAGGCAAAAAATATTCACTGGTTCTGTCAAAAATCGAGCAGTGAAGGGAAGCAAGAGTGGATTTTGTGGCAAAATCACAAGTGCTAGCACACTTACGAGACATGCGAAGGTGATATGGAAGTCTACCCATGAGCCGAGAATCATTTCACGAAGCTTGGAGCTTGACGAAGTTGATCCACGAAGCCAAAACAATGAGGAAATTCAGCTCACTGCCGAATGCAGTCCAAGGCAAAAAATGGTTTTTTATTCGTTGCCCCGTCGCTCAACCGCTCGATGTAAGTATTCCGCAACTTCTTCGATTTTATTCTCACATATTTCATGCTTATTATTGATCTTGGGACCTTAATAGAAACCAACAGTTGCTCATACTCAATTGTTTTAAAATTTTAAGCAAATCACATCAACCCCAATATGATGGATTTCTTATGGGCAAGGATCTCATTATCATCATTTCACAACTCCGACTAGGGCTGGTCCTTATAAAATACGATAATTAGGTAGGTTCCCAACAATTTATGATATAATTCACAATTCCTTGATCATTGGGTTAGGCAATCAAACATGCCATAGCCTATGCTAGTCCTTGTGGACACCCAATCTTTGCCACTAAGTTATAAGACCACGCCTAAGGGTCGCTGCGTCTTATGACTCAGAAAAGTTAAACCATTGTCAATAGTACGATTTAGGGACAAATTGGTATTGGTCAGTCTGGTAAAGCCTAGTCCTGCCAATACGGTTTAAGCCCTTTGGGTCTATACTTTACAATGGGAGGTAAATTTTAGACTTAAATTATTATTGAGGATTTTAGAAAGTTTAAGTGAATAACTGTTAAATGGATTCCTTCATCGAAAATTCCCCAGTGGGAGGGTGGAGCGAACTCTCTTAAATACCCTTACCTCTTAGGCTCTTATTGCCTTGGTGACAGGAATAAACAATAGATCCTCCAAATTAGTCCAACACTTTAAATATGATTTAAGGTAAGCTTTGAGTAAATGATTATCTAGATGTATTCACAGATTTTCCTTTTGGCTATAAAAAGGTAGTGAGTGAAGGAAGACACCAAATCATTATCTAACTCTAGTAATATCTTTGGTTAAATTAACTTTAGTTTGGAAAGTTTTATTAATGCCTTGGTCCCACCCACTTGTATATTTTATAATGTCTTTTATTATAAATAAGTGATTATATTTATTAGCCTTAAAGGTAATAAATCTCTAAGTTCATCACATAAAATTACTTAGCTAAGGGATAAACAATACACTCTCTATTTCCTTAGAAAGTCTCTAGATGCTTGCACCCTAAAATAATCATGCCAATTCTAATCATACATAGAATCATCAAGCATATGAGTTTTAATATGATGGAATTATTTTAGGCATTAAATAACTTTGATTAATATTTAATTATGATATTGCATTTTATTTTAATCAAATAAATTTACTAATCACATTTTTTTACAAATGCGTGAACTTTAAATGCAATTTCATAATTCAAATCTTAACCAAATCATACAAAACTTGTGCCTAAAAGTAAGTTCAGGGTGTTAGCTTTCCAACAAGCTTTTACACACCCAATTTCGAATTCAAATGAGAAATAACTAATAAAAAAAAACGGCACGCTCATACCATTGTTGGGAAGCGACCGCGAGTACGCAGCGGAAAATTAAAAATTATGATACCGCTATCCCTTTGCCCAAGACCCATTTGTTTTGATTATTCTACAAGCCTAGGCATGTTACTATATATTCTAAGCATAAAAACTCATAAAACATGCAAAGAACATAAACCTAAACATGCTAACTATCATAAGAACTCTAATTAAAATAAAGAAAGAAAAAGACTTACTTGAACCGAAGACTCCTCCAGT
This sequence comes from Zanthoxylum bungeanum, assembly GCA_019454045.1. Classification (NCBI taxonomy): domain Eukaryota; kingdom Viridiplantae; phylum Streptophyta; class Magnoliopsida; order Sapindales; family Rutaceae; genus Zanthoxylum; species Zanthoxylum bungeanum. The sequence goes on along the minus strand of SKCR01010996.1, from coordinate 99,169 downwards.
CCTCCCTCCAATCTACAAGCTTTTCTCGAACTCAGCAAGCTCTTCCACGTTCCAAAGAGCCACCCAAGTGTGTGGCCTCCAAAGGTGCACACACCAAAGCCAAAACTCAACGGCAAGACTACGCCTTGAGTGCACGGGTATTTTCCCCTTGGTGCTAGCCTAGGCAAATACCTCAAAACTTTTAACTTGAGATTCCTCTAGTCAATTAGACTTAAGGATCCTCAAAATCAGTGGCTTACTATTAAACTTTAGAGTTGCTCACTTATATAAACCCAAAATATGAAAGGTTTTGGTGTAAAAATTTGTAAGGAATTCTTTGGGTTTATATAAGTGCTCCAAAGACAACAAAATAATTAAGAATCCGATGTGGGATAAATACTAATTAAATCTTAGCCATTGGATCTTAATATAGTGGTTTAATGAGATTATAAAACCCTAATAAGAGTTTGGTCCGAATTGGAATTCAAAACAAATAAAAAAATAAAAAAAATAAAAAACGCAGATTATTTATTTATTTATTTATTTTCTTATTCATTTTTCCAATTCCCAAAGTGCCCCTATCGTCATTCACCAATCCCTAAGCCACTTGGAACCTCATAAATGATCTGTTCAATAATTAAACACATTGAACCATTTATGAACAATTCCTACAACAATCATATATGCTGTTAAATTTGTAATGTGCACTGTTAACCATTGATTTCAACTTTGTTGTGTGTGACCTTTTGGGTTCCCCTCAAGTTGGACATGAAATGAATCGTGATAATTTAATCGAACATAAATTATCCTCTGATCAGATGGTTGTTCGATTTCAATGACCAAGGTTGACATATAGCAACAAGCCAATGCCCCCAAATGAGAAGGAAAGATATATACCCATTATGTATGCGATTTACATATGATACGGTCCCTCGCCTCACTGTATCCCCACCGTTTGACCTAGGGTATGGAAATTGTCTACCCATATAGTCAAATGTATGATGTTGATAGTGTAATGAATCGTGCTAACCCAAGAATCTCACATGATTCTTCCGCTGCGGCCACAGTCTCAAGCACTGATCACACAAATCAACCAGCGAACTGGAATACTACTCTTTAAAAAATATTATCTGAGAGAGTGACGATTCTCTGTTGTATCTTTACAAACTTCATGTGTTTCACAAATGACCCAATCATACCCTTATGACCGGATCTTTTGAACCGGGGAAGGATAATGTCAAAGTCATTTGATCCACACATAAAATTATAAAGACCTTAAGTCTAAGGACTAGTCATACAATCGATGCATGAAAGTTCTCACAGACACATGGGATAAACACTCCATGTGAAAACTTTCGGCGGTCAGTTCGATGGACACAAGTAACTAATGCATACATATGATACACCAAGCGGACGGATCTTTGCTAGTAGCCTATGAGATCGCCTACCCCACTAAAGGGCGGATCATATCATCATGCTAGTCTCTCCGCTTTGTGAAAGCCCAAATTATTCACAAAACTATGACTAGGAATGTTTGAGAGTAATGATTCTCATAAGACGTGGAAGCCATCATCTTATTACTCCAATGGCTTTATTACAGTGTTTGATGATTCATATAATTTATGTAAGACACGTATAATAAAGATTGCAATTTTATTAATTAATGAAAATATTACAAATACATGTACATATAGCCCATCCACAAGTTGGGTATAGGGCATATCCCTAACAGTTTGCACAATATTCATATCACACACATCAGTGTGTATAAGTTCCAAGGGTTCAGAACTACGTTCTATGGAATGAAATGATGCTCTATTCATTTTTGCTTCAACACAAGCCTCACATTTATGTTGGTTATCAATTATAAATTTAGGTATAAGATCCATGTTAATGAATTTACATATTGTATCATAATTAACATGTCCACACCTCTTCTGTCATACATTTTGTGACTCAATAATATAAGCGGAAGATGTAGTTTTATTATTAGCACTGTGTCGATTGACAGTCATTACATTTAACTTAAAGAGGCCCTCAGTGAGGTATTCTTTTCCTATATAGACATAATTCTTAGTCAGTACAAACTTACCAGAAACAAATACAAGCTTGAAACCATTCTTGCTAAGGAGTGAACTCAAAACCAAGTTCTTCCGTATATCAGGAACATGTAAAATATTCTTCAATGTAAGCTCTTTCCCAGATGTCATCTTCAGAACCACTATGCCTTGTCCAACCACTCTAGAGGTAGACGAGTTTTCTATTGTCAGATGATCGCCACCATCGATATTCTGATACGAGGAAAACATCTTTCTATCAGCACGGATATGACGAGTAGCCCCAATGTCTACCCACCATTCTCTCGGATTCCCAACCAAGTTGGATTCTATTACAACTGCTGAAAGGTTCATCTCTAAGATCTCATCAGTAAGCTGCTCATCCTCAGTGACATGAGCCATATTTTTCTTTTTCTTGCCCTTGTCCTGAGACTTTTTATTTCTGCAATCTTTTTCCATGTGACTATTTTTCCAACAATTATAGCACTTCCCCTTGAACTTCTTGTTTGCTTGGGAAGAATCAACTCCACTGTTCTTTCTCTTTTCGCTATCCTTTCCACCATCGACAATGTTGACCTTAGACTCCATAGTCTTGTAGCTAGCCTTCTCGGACTTCATGTTGTCCTTTTCGATCCTTAATCGAATTCCAAGATCTCTAAGACTCATATGTTTCTTTTTGTGTTTCATATAGCTCCTGAAGTCCTTCCATGATGGAGGTAACTTTTCAATGATTGTGGCAACTTGAAACGTCTCGCTGAGTTTCATTCTCTCATCAAATATTTCATGAATGATTAACTGAAGTTCACCCAACTAAGACATCACCATCCTTGAATCTACAATCTTGTAGTCCAGAAACCTACCCACGATAAATTTCTTATGTCCAGCATTCTCGGTTTTGTATTTCTTCTCGAGAGATTTCCAGAGAATCTTCACAGAAGTCATGCCTTAGTACACATTATACATGGTATTGTCAAGTCCTCCAAAGAGGTAGTTCTTGCACAAGAATTCATTTGATGACCATGTCTCTTCTCGTAGTTGCTTGGCTATTTCTGTTTCTCCATCCACAAGACTTGGAGGATCTTTGAGATACTTTGCCAACTGTAGTGTTGTCAGATAGAACAATATTTTGCTATGCTATTGTTTAAAGTTGGCTCCACCAAACTTTTCCGGTTTCTCCCAATGAGCGACCAGTACTGTGATATTTTCACTAGCCATGTGTAACTGTAAAAACCAACAGTAATCAATAAGTCTACAAAAGACAAATTACACAATGATCAAATGTATGATCTTGTTTAAGTGATATATTAAGAATCCAGTCGTTTTTATATTAGACAATAGTTCAATTAACACAAGTCATTGAATTTACGACTAAGACTTCTTATGATAAATGAATATAGAAAAATTTCCAGATGACGATGGGGGTCCAGAGTAACCACTTAAATCCCTGCGCACTTAGGCTTTTATCGCCTTGTTAATAGAATATCCTTTAAACACTTTCTCAATAGAATATCTTAGACATTCAAACTTAGTATTACACTTCAATTCAAAATACAATAATAAATATGTGTAAATTTGTATGTGTATATGTATAAGTCAATCAAGCTTGGACGAAATCACTTTTGTAAAGTTACACTTTTAATTCTCAGCCAAGTATGCAACACACAATTAATTTTTAACTTTATCACTATGTATATACTGTGATAATTGAACACCCTAATTTAACTTAATCATATACTACAAAGTTTATAATAATACATTATATGATTTTACTAAGTTAACATTACTGAATATATGCTATACATGTATATCATATGGTAATAAATTAATCTAAGTCTATGTTATTATTTTTGAATCTAAAATAATTCTAAGATTAATTTCGTTAGTATCACGTTCGTTCATCCGTTTGAACGAAAACTTTCCTGTGGGTTCACATTCGTGTAGCGTTCGTAAATGCGTTCGAATGAAGTTTTCCTGAGAGCTCACATTCGTATTGCATTCGTAAACACGTTCGAACGTACTTTAGCAAAATATTAGCGTTCGAGTTGTGTTTAAAGACGCGTTCGAACGAAACTACGTAAAACATAGTTTTTACCTATGCGTTCATCGAGTGTTCGAACCCCAGACGTATTTTTCATGCACATAACATATTTTCCAGGGAGGATATACTTAAATGCATGCAAAACAGATCTAATAACACAGAGAAACTAAAAGGTTCTTAAGATTTTTAGAGAATATGTGTCATTAAATAAATTTAACATGCATTAATCAATTAACATACTAAAAATAAGAACTTAAACCATGAACTTAGAAAAACCTGGAGAAATTGAAGATGATAAAAACAGGTCCAAGTGGAGTTGTCTCTGTCCTTAAGAACTTATTAGCCCCGCCTCGGTGCTCAACGAATATCTTGTGGCCAATGTTCTCCCAGGATTAATGAGATGCTTCTTGTAGTAGGGGCACTCATTTCATAAGAAGTTGAACAAGGAAAATAAAGGAAACTCTCTCTTTCAAGATGACTCTCTAGACTATGAAAGACTTATATAATTTTCTGGATACTACAAATGATCTCAATGCCTCTTAATTTATAGGCATGGAAGGGTGTCTTTGAAGACACTCTTTGGTTTAGGGTGTAGCCCTCCTAAGGGTTATACCATTTCCTAATGCCTTTAAAGGCCTAAAGATGCATCCTTTTAATTTAGAGGATATGTCCATTCACCTTTGTACTTTTCCCACAAGACACTTCCAAGGGATATACCTATCCTATATTTATCTATATATTAAGAGAATTTATTACAATTTTTCCTACACATTGTTACACATTCAATTTCATCCACAACATATCAATTTCACAAATTAAACCGTAATTGAATTAATTACAGAATTAATCAAATTATTCTTCTAATTAATTCAAAATCATGCAAATCCAAGTCCCTAATGACCAATTGAGAGTCAACCACTGTTACTCAAGAGAAATTATAGGTCACAAAGGAGTGTCTTAAGCAGCACTAAAATAGCAATTTGGTGTCTGACACCTTAATTATGCCTAATTACACTAATTAGCTTAATTGATTTTACACATGCATCAAAGGTTTCCTATTACAGTTTCTAAACATCAATTAATACCAAATAGTGAAAGAATCATAAATATATCAAATATAATCAATTGGAAATAAAAGGAGACAATTTCAACCAAATAAAATTAAAAATTACCTTAATTTCTCAAATTTTTGGTTACTTCCAATAGTTCTTCCATCTTCTCCAATTTTGGCGAATTGATCGAACCTTAATAAAACCCTAATTTTACTATCACTATATGAACAATTCATAAAGAAAAATTTCCAAGCCATAAAATGAACCATTTGACCAAAAATTTAGCTTATATAGGGGAATAGGTATTTCAATCATTCTGATAATTTTCAATTTATGGCTAAAAATGATGTCAAATATTGCACAAATATATGGCCATTATTTTTTCCATATCTAACTTATCTTATAAGTTTTATAAAGAATATTCCAAAAATATTCTTAATAAATAATTATTTAAATTAATTAACCTTTAAATAATTAAATAATTATTTATTGACATGTGTCAAAATTCAATTGGAATCGATGTGTTTCTAATCTAATTATGTATCATATATATACACATTAGATACAAAAATACCCCGACATATGTAGAGTTACGTTTAATCCATAATATTTATAATTAATTTCCCTTATTCTCTACGAGTATACCTTATTAGTGAAACTTTCTAGGTTCAGATATATCTATGACGGAATGCCTTATGTACCTATAAATCGCATAATCAAAAATTATGACGAAAACAGATAACCACGCTGAACCATACAAGTCGTGGTCTAAGCATACCTATACTCCCTCCGTCATAGGCTATCCGAATTGTACCAGATATATAGATGAAAACGCTAAATCTATGTATTATACAATTTATATATATGTCGTGATATATTCATGCTCTCTCAATCAATATTCGGAGCTCATTTCCATAATGTACTATGACTATAGATTTAAAGGTCACGAAGTGGATGTCTAAATCCCAGACATGAGATTGACGAATCCTCTCTAGATACATCACAAGATATCATGAACATCGATCAACACCCAACGAATAGGCGGAGGTCTTGTCTAGATTGATCGATGATGTGAATGTTGTCAAAGTGTGGAAGATCACTCATACATCCACAATAGTATCTCAAGTCAAATGACTAGATATAGTACTCGACTCGGGAAGATTCCTATTTACATTGGTGTGCCATCTATTAGGAATACTTTCGATGAGTCGTTTAATGCTCATCAAATAAACACCTACATGCCTATACAAGTCTCTCAAGACTCACAGTTTATTGTGATAAACTATTAGACCAAATCTCGATATACGACATGTACTGGTCTTAACATATTTCACTAACCGACCTATGTTAACAAATCTTGATCAGTAACTTTATTTGAGAATATACTACAAGTAGTGACACCTCTCATTGTCAATTACAAGCCTTGTTGTAACTGTGTGACTATAAAATATTCTTGAGTCTTTTTCATCAAATATTATATAAAAGACAAGAGGTGTTATCATTAAATGGGTGATAAAAAAATGATTGTTTGTATTTATAAACATGTCATAAATATAATATGAATTGGCGCTCAGAGTAATAACCCCATTAATGATTCTCATTTTCTTACTCCATGATATCATATACACAGACCTATGTTTATTATATACTCATAGCCCTCAAATATCCACCTAACACTTAAGAGGTAGACATCAGAGAGTAGTTCCACTATATTTCATTTAGTTTGTTAAACAAACCTAGATGTCTCCATTGGTCATTATAATTCACACTATGTAGAACCTAAGATCTACATTGATAGTCCGTAAATACGACAATAATATTGCGCTTTGGCTACTTAGTTGTCTAAGTTTTTAAGAATCTAATCCACAATACTCTGTAGACAACCAGAAGTAGAACATCAGTAGCAAAATTTATAATACACAAAGTCACTTAGCAACTTCTTAAGTCAATACTTTGCAATTTGCTAATAATTCCATTCGTACAATGGAATCAACTGTGACACTTTCGCTTCATCTATTCTGACTCATTATGACAAAATCTGATCTCAATGACTCTAATGATTGCAGATTATTATCTCCATGAATTAGAAAATCATTATTAATATCTCAAAGATATTACAGAGCATGTTTTAAGGTCATTCTATAGTCTATAGTATATCAAAATAACTCACAATATTTATGACTAAATTGATATATTTAATCATACATAATACAATATGCATTATGCCATCATCCTATAATGTATAAGATTGATTAGACTTTCTAATCAATTTCTCTTTCAACTGAGGAATCATCATCTACGAAAGATTAATACTATATATATAAAAGACACACTAACTGTCAAACAAATATACTATATGTCATATAGATAGTCAAGTAATGTATTTTATTAGATAATATCCAATGCATGACTAATGAGAGTGTCTCATGAGTCTCTTAGTTTTATATCAAATATAAAACATTATATCAAATATAATAAACACTACTCCCAATACTTTCATGGAGAGAAGGTAAACTCATGTAAACCTCTTACCTGAAAAACATATCATTATTACCTTAATAATGAAGAGTTATACTTAGAAAGAATTTTGTACGCTTCTATTGACCCTATGAACACATCTGTATTCTCTACATTTTGATAGAATCAGAAAATATGATTACGTAATCAAAAATATAAACCGCGCTTCTGGAAAGCTCTTATGAATCTACAAATAGACTCCATAAGCTGGTATACCAAACCTGTGATTTTAGCAGAGCAGAAACTCAAAGGCTATACCAAAATGGATATCTTAATACTAAGTTGTGTATTTTACCTAAAGAATGCAAGATTTAAATTTCTACTTATACATATCGTATATGTAAACGTAGAAACTAATAGAACATAAAAAAAAATGAATTAGTGTTACTGGAGCATAACCCTAATAGTATCGAAAATAATTCGGTAATATTCAATATAAAACAAATCAAGTTATATATGATTCGATTCCTCCCATTCTACGATTCCATCATGATGGAATCGTAGAAGGATAATATTGAGTAAGAATCATAGTCTTTTATTAAATAATCTTAGAAATAATTTCTGATAAATTCACTTGTTTGATCGTATCAAACATCTTTGAACAACTCAAAGACTCATGATGAACTTTAAAAGATACAGTTTTCAAACTTGAGATCAAAACTCTTTGAACCAATCGAAATATTTGATTTGTGTCTCATCAGAACAGATTGAAAATTCCACGAATCCCTTAAGGTATTCAATATGAGTTTCTTCAAAAACATGTAATTAACTTATGATAATTTATCAATAAATTTAAGTAGTAAAGAAAACTATTTAGAGTAATATGATTCATTAAACTGTATACATCTAATGTATTAGTTTAATAAATTTACAATCCAATGACGATCATTGGTTAAATGAGATTTGATCACTATCTATGAATACACTATTCATTAAATGGATATGTGATCTCATATCAGACCATCATTTATTGTATGAGATAAGCATCCAATGCTTAAAATGAGAAAATTTAAAAACTACAATTCTAAGTTATTTACATTGCTGAATATTTTCTTAAAATTTATCTTTACGTCAATGACACTACTAGTTATATCAAATATGTAACAACATTTTATATAATACAAACAACTAACCAAAACATTATCATTATTGTGTAGACATAAATAACTCATTCCAAATGTGTACACAATAATATTTTCTGACAGACAGAGAAATATAACGTTTGTGTTACAAGTCCTGATATTGTATATCAAAATAGTCATATAATAAATTTTTAACAACTAAATGAGAGATCCAATATCCAATACTTATAACTATCGGTGATAAAAGAATCGATATTCTCTACACACAACTATGTTTATCTCATTTCTTTAGCTTTCTAATTTTCCTGCTAAACCTTCCAAAGGTAAGAAACGTCATTATCAAACAAACAAATACCTAATGGGATTTTCTTAATACTAGTCAACAATCTCAAGACACTAACTAATTCATGTCAATCCTTACTTGACTAAAAACTATTCTATCTACCTAATTATATCCTAAAAATAGATATTTATCTAGATTATCTATTGTGACTTAGCAACTAAGTCACTAACCATTTTAATTCTGCAAGAGAATTAAAACAACAGTTTCCAATGATTTAGACTAATTTATATTATATTTAAGCCTACTTTGATCTAGAACCTATTTTAGAAACCTGTAACCAGAAGTAAAGTCAGAAAACATATATAATGTATACATGCAGTTGATTAGATGTTTTAATTCTATATACACGATAGAATAAGCGAGGGATTAGTTATCTTTTCCATTATAATAGTCACTGTCTATGTCATGGATTTTTAACCTAGTAGTGTCTCCCACTATTTTACGTAATACCGCAATCCCCAATTAAAAATGGGAATTCAATAATTAAATTTAATTCCATAGTAGGAAGTGGACCCCATAAATAAGTTTCGGCTCACATGTAACATCCCCCTTCCGGAGATGCTACCGGCAGGGAATATGCTGACCTATCCCTCTGAGCCTTTGACTATGATCATTACTACTAGTCTCATCTCAAATGCAAACTCATACACAAGAGACCATTGCCCAACTCAACACCATAAAATGCAACTTAATACTCATAACTATGAACCCGATGATACATCTCTTTACGATCATGTTATTGGACACTTTTAACACATTACAAAGACTTATACATTACTAATGACATAAATGCAATTTTACTTTGACACTGACTGTGGTGAACCTCTGTACTCAATCTGGTGGACTAAAACACCATAGTGACTGCCATCAGTATCCATCCTGTCGGGTTAGTCCTCCGGGTAATCCGGCAAAACAGAAACACTGGGAGTGAGGGGTTAGATTGTTTGAACGACCTAATGAGGGGACAGTTTTAAAACGAAAACTATGATGCTTTTATGAAAAATTCATGATTCTGAAATTGAAAACATTTCTAGAAAATTGATTCTTTATGAAAACTCTTTATTATCTGAATAATTCTTTTTCTATGAAACTTTTCTGGAAATCCTCCATGTCTGTAAAATTCTGGGATCTTTTTGTAAAACTAAATTCTTTTTAAAACTCTTTCATAAAAACGTTATGTAGAAACTCTGTCATAAAACCACTGTATCTGAAAACCATATATCTGAAGGTTTGTAGAAAACCTGACGCATGGGGGCATTACGTATCACTGTCCCCCCGTACGCCTAACTAGTGTCTTGGGGCATTACTTATCGCCGTCCCCCGAGCCACTGAACTAGAGCCAGGTGTGTAAATCAATGTCATTGGGGCATTATGTATCACCATCCCCCAATGCATGCCACCAACTTGTCCCTGAATCTAAGGTATAAGGCGTTAAGTATCGCCGTCCCCCTAGCCCTAAAATCTAGGATCTATAGGCGTTACGTATTAACCCTAGTCCTGATCTACATGTGCAAATGTTCATAATCATCAATTCTAATAACTGTCAATTCCACAAGTCACATATGAGGTGGGTGTTTCCCTTATACCTCCAAAAATCATAAAAATCATGTTTTTAAAATCAAATCTTTCTGAAACATGCTCATTCATAATATATATGAAAATCAATTTGGCTAACGCCCTATGCGCTTAAAAGTAAGTCTCATTTCAGAAAAATAAATAAATATCAACTTGAAAAAAAAGATCCACTCACAGATTGAAAACCATTGCCAATGATCCTGGATAAGACTGAAGAGGTTCCTACGGAAAAGCTTGTCCATCTTGTATTCGAGTATGGTTAGCATATATAAACTAGAAGCTAATCATAGTCATGGATGTAGTGGATGCTCATGCATATTGCATACATGTCGGGACTAATGTGCTAATAGATTTTAACATCCTAGGACAAAACTAAAATGGAATGAAACTGGTATTGCTGCGTGTCGCGACACCAGGTCTTGCACGTTGCGATGCTCATATGATCAGACTGAAATAAAGAGATTTTCTTACTCCGCGTCGCGACGCTGGGTGTTGGGCATCGCGACACTCTCATAATCAGACCCGAGGCTCCCAAATAACTGACCCAAGGCTTCCATAAGACCGACCCTAGACAAACACAGAACTGACCCAAGGTAGAGCGTATTTCTATGTTCATCGTGACTCCCACATGCACCGACCTGAGGAATATGGTATTTTCATGTTCAACGTTGCTCACACTACCTGACCCGAGGTGGTGAGCATTCATCTATTCGGCGTCTCTCACATGACCTGACCTGAGGTGGAGAGCATTCACATGTTCGGCGTCGCGATGATAACCCATACGCGTCGCGATGCTAGCCCGATTTCAGGGCCAATTCCAGTTCTCCATTGTCACTGGCCGAATCAATTCCAACACTACCATCATACTAACACCTTCACATGAGCACTTCTCTAACTACAACATGTCTAGAACATCACCCATCACAAAGCATAATTTCCCCCAACATATTCATACACATAAAAACTTCATTCCATGCTAATACTACCAAGATTTTTCTAAAAATACATGCTAACAACACCATCAAGGCCAATTAAACAAATCCAATTAATAGGGTATGCGTGGTGCGAATTTGGGGCTTCATTTTATTTGTCCAAAACTGAAAAATGAGAAGATGAAAAGAGAAATGAATCTTACCATGCTTGGATGGATCAAGAATGACTTGAAAATGAAGATAAAAGGAAGATAGGAAGCATGAGTGTTAGTGTCCTAGACATGCCAATGATATATAAGAATGATTTGTGTGTGAATATTAAAGAAGTTTGCGCAAAAAACATACTTTGAACGGATTTGAGATTTCAAAAATCTTTGAGATGTAGTTGAAGCTCCAAGCTTTATATGTTGTTTCCAACTCAAGGATTAGTTTCCCTATCACCTTAGTTGACTCCTTATGTGCTAGCAATGTTTCATTTTGAAGCAAAATCAAAGGAGGAGAGCCATGAAGCTCACAACAATGAGGCTTGTGTAGGGATAGAGTTTTGTGTTTTGTGTATTATGTTCACATGTTACAAAACTTGGTTGTTGAGAGTTTTGTTTCCAAAAAGCAAAACATGGTAGGTGAAAAACAAGTGGTATTTGATTAATGGCTTCCAACCACTTTGCCAACTACCACCTTCACATGTGTGGCATGTGTGAAGTGGGCCCCACCAATTTTGAATTCAAAATTCAAATTGGCTCAACAAATATACTTTGGGCCCGGATCTGTTTAATCCAACTAAAGGAATTTTCCGTTGCTAAATAATTAAATCCAATTTAATTAAATAACGATGCCTCAAAAAATTATTACGAAAGTCACTTACGAATTAATTCTAAATTAATTTGTTCGCTCGTATTAAAGTCCAACTTTAATTTCGTATTGAAATCTATTTCAATTAATATATATCCGATATATTATTTTATCCCAAATAAATAAATTAAATAGAAAAATCCAATTTAACTATTAAATTTATTTTACCGATTAATTCTAAATTAATCGTGTTCTCTCTTCCGTACGAATTTAATCCCAGATTAAATATTGCCGTAATTAATCCCAAATTAATTTTCTCTCTCATAATTAATCTCAGATTAATTCTATTTGAGTCAAGTGTCATCGGTGAATCTTTGGGAAGCGACCCAAGAGATCCATGGATATGTTGGCAGTAAATCCGGTTGTCGGACTATCTGAACATATGCGTACCTCGTACCACGTTCTTACCGATTTACAAGACATGGTTGGCTTCTAGGAAAGCACCGTGCCTACCCAATTCTCTAGAAATATTCAACAAAGAATATATATAATCCATATCAGGCATAATATACAATGTATTGCCTATTATGATCCAGTATCAGATGTCACATGCTAGGCCTGGGGCTGGAATTGTGTCTGCCCCGTACGAAGCATATATCGAATCACAAGCAACTAGTCTCTTTAATCGGATAATCATGACCTAGTCATATTACCCCGATAGCTGCAACATATTAGAGTGCTAGTTCTGTATCCCTGCATGATCATCTTCTCCATGTGACTGAAGTGATACTTCCATCTTGACATCATACCCAATACACTATGATTCTTAGTAAACGCAGAAGAGGCGTACACAGAACCTGTTAAAGAACTCGATGACCAAAACCAAAGCGTATTGATTATCGATGAGAATTATGCCTTTAAGCTTACATAACGAGCACAAGTGTAATACTAGTCTATTCCGCATTATCGATGTCCAATCTCGATAATACTACGACTATGGATATTTAATGATTAAACCGTTCGTGGATTAATATTGTCTCATATCTTATTAATCTGAAACTAATCATAAGGACTTTTATCATTTATATATATCAAATTAATCTAATTACAAAATGATAAAATAGAAATTTCCTTTATCACATAGTTAATTTGTACAAAAACCACTATGTCTTTTACAAATAGTGATGTTATTGGTCTTAATTGTCCAACAATCTCCCACTTGGCTCATTGCCAATCACTCATTTATCTAACACCTAAACTATGTACATGTCGCTCAAACTTCTGCTGAGAAATAGCTTTCGTCAGTGGATCTGCAATGTTGTCATCTGAAGCGATCTTTTCGTTCTTCACATCGCCACGATGTATGATCTCACGTATCAGATGGAAACGTCGAAGTACATGCTTGGATCATTAATGAGACCGTGGTTCCTTAGCCTGCGCTATAGTCCCGCTATTGTCACAATACAAAGGTACGAGCTCAGCTGCTAACGGAACTACTCCTAATCCAATTAGGAATTTACGGATCTAAACTACTTCTTTTGCTGCCTCAGCTGCAGCGATATATTCCGCTTCTGTTGTTGAATCAGCAACAGTCTTTTGCTTGGAAGATTTCCAGCTCACTGCTCAGTTGTTCAAAGAAAATATATACCCAGATTGTGACTTAGAGTCATCTTTATCGGTTTGGAAACTTGCATTGGTGAACCCATCACCTCAAGTTCTCCATCTCCATAGACTAAGAAAGCACCCTTAATTCGTCTAAGATACTTAAGGATGTTCTTAACTGCAGTCCAGTGAGCATCAACTGGATCGGTCTGATAGCGACTGTACATGCTCAAAGCATATGAGACATCAGGTCGTGTACATATCATGGCATACATGATCGATCCGAATACAATTAGGAATTCCTTTTCGAGGAAAACCGCATAGAGAGCAACAAATACCTTGTTCTCTTGTGGGTTGTAGAATTAATATCCTTTGGTTTCCCTAGGATAACCTACAAATAGGCACTTATCCAATTTGGGTTCTAGTTTTGTTCCATCCAAACGTTTAACGTATTCCAAACATCCCCAAATCTTCAGGAATGAGAAAACCGAATTCTTTCCTGTCCATATTTCATTTGGAGTCTGTTCAACAGACTTTGACGGAACCTTACTCAAAATAAGTATTGCACTGTTCAATGCGTATCCCCAGAAGGAAATTGGTAGCTCAGTGTGACTCATCATAGACCTTACCATATCCAATAAAGTTCAGTTTCTCCGTTCGCACACACCGTTTAATTGAGGTGTTCCGGGAGGAGTCTATTGTGAAAGAATATCATACTCTTTCAAGTAATCGAGAAACGCATTGCTCAAGTATTCTCCACCATGGTCCGACCGTAATGTTTTAATACTTTTACCGGTGTGTTTTTCTACTTCGTGTCGAAACTCTTTGAAATTTTCAAAAGTTTCGGACTTGTGTCTCATAAGATAGACATAACCATAACACGATGCATCATCCGTAAAGGTTACGAAGTATTCATATCCACCTCTAGCCTGGCTAGACATGGGCCCACATACGTCACTATGAATGAGGGCTAATAGTTCGGTGGCTCGAACACCTTTACCGCTAAAAGCCGTTTTAGGCATCTTGCCTAATAGATAAGATTCGCAGACATCATACGAATTAGGATCAAATCAATCCAAGTATCCACTATTCGAGAGCGTGGATATGCGAGTCTTGTTAATGTGTCCCAGAAGACAATGCCACATATAAGTTTCATCTATTTTACTCATTTTGAGCCTTTTGTTTGTCATATTATATGTTTGAGATTCATTTATATTCAAAATATAAAGACCATTATTGGCATCAGTAGTACATATCTCAAAATCATTTTTATAAACAAAACACCCAATGTTTCGGAATACAAAACTGTACCATACATAGATAATGTTTCTAGTCAAACTAGGTACATAATAAACGTCTGATAATGAAAGTACATTCCCCGAGGGCAGTTCCAAAATATAGGTCCCTACAGCTAAAACAGCGACTCTAGTCCCTTATCCAACTCGTAGGTCAATCTCGCCTGAGGTCAGTCTCCTGCTAATCTGCAGATCCTACACATCAGTACATATATGAGTACCACATCCAGAATCAAAAATCCAATTTTTAAAACTAGAAGTAGACATGTTTATTTCAATAATAAACATACTTGAAGCCGGAGCCTTGCCCGCCTTCACTTCCTTCATATGCTCCTTGTACTCATGAAAGTCACGCTTTCAGTGACCCCGTTTGCCACACTGCAAGCAGACATCTTGGGTTTTGTCCCTTGCCTTCCCAGAAGACTTTGACGATTTGGCCTTGCCATTTATTTTCTTATTCTTCACACCTTCAGAAGCCTTTGGCCAAGCCTTGGCCTTCTGAGATGTCGAAGCGAAGTGCGCCTTGCGCTTCTTGCCCTTCAGAAGCTCTGGATCTGCCTCTTTCAGCATCGCCATCAACTCTCCAATAGTCTTCTCTTGGTTCATCATATTGTAGTTCATGATGATCCCGCCCCAGCAGTCAGGCATAGACTGTAAGATCAAATCTATAGAAGTCTCAACCTCAAAGGTTATGCCCAGTTAACCTAGCTGTTCGATGTCAGTAATCATCTGTGACACATAGTGCTCGACAGATGTACCCACTGACATACGTGAGCGAAAGAGCTTCTTTTGCAATTCATACTTCTGAGATCTAAGGTTAGATCTATGAAGATCCTTCAATTTCAACATCATATTATAGGGATCCAATCCCTTGTTTTGACAATGAAATTATGGGGTCATTGCGGCAAGCATTACGGACTGAGTAGTTGAGTTGTCATCACTGTGAGTCTTCCAAAGTTCATGATCGACTACTCGCTCACGTCCAGGCTCAGGCCCGAGAGGTATGCCTAGTACATAGAGCAACTTCTCGGATCCCAGGACTATCCTGAGATTCATCTCCCAATCTGAAAGATTGGCACCGTTAAAGACATTATCGTCCATGATGATGTCTCTAATGCTAATCTTTCCAGTCATCTTGATTGCAATAGTCTAACTATTCAATCAACGATATCGGGTATACTCAAATGTAATGATTACTATAGTCTAACTATATAATCAACTACAAATGATTTTATAAGAGTACAGTCCAACTGTTCAATAAAACAATAAAGTATTAGTCCAACAAATAAATATATATAATGACGAAAAATAAAGCGCGTATTTAGCAAGTATTAAACGAAATTGTAAATTTAATACTGGCCTCCCACTATTTTTCGGCGAGCCTCTAACCCTCTGTTGAGTACTCGGGAAACCTAGTTTCCTAGTGGGCTAGAATCCCGTTAAATAATACACAACCTTGACTTTGGCCAACAAGCTATATGAAACTTAACTAGGTAGATCTCTAAGATCAATTGGATCTCATCCAATTCCTAGATCCGGTAGATGGACCTCCAAGTCCGAGATATATATCCAATATATATTTCCTAACCTTTTCATCTGAATCAACTAAGCCTTGTTTTTGGCTCAACAAACTTAATGATTCCAGTTAAGAGCGACCCATTGACAATTGGAAAGCTTCGTAATCCACATCGATGTATAGAAAGTGACCTTGACTTTGGCCAACAAGTCACAACTGCCCAAGACATGCGATATATAACAAAGCCTTGATGGTTCAAACACATCCGCGATGGAAAATGATCTTGACTTTGGCCAACAAATCAAAGACAATCTTGGATCTTGAGAGAGAACCACTCAATGGAAGGAAAACACTTAATGTTAAAGTGAAGGTTTTTCACGTAAATTGGCATCTAATTTATTATCTTTGATTAGGTCTCATCATACACCCTTAAACATGCATTCTAAAAGCATAATAAGGCGCGATTAAAACAATAATTATATGCGGATGGATATATAACAAACTTTGTTCCTAGAACAAATCTCTCTCTTTCCTCTCTTCCGCTAGCAGTATTTATACTTCTACCCAATAACATAATACATTAAAGAAACCTCATTTACAGTAAGGGGAATTGGTGAGAAGAGAAATACAAAGAGTAAAGAGAATAGGCTGGACACGCAAGTCCAATTAATAAATTCTAAATTTATTACAATAATTTCCAAAATTGCCCTCACCCTTCTAATATCCATCTGATATACATTATTCATACAATACATCCATGTATTCACACAAAGCATGTTATTCAATCAATCTAATCCAATTAATTAATCTTTGAATTAATGACCATTCAATGTTCAAACAACGATTTGATTTGCGTGAGTCCAACTCGTTTAAGAATAAATACTCAAATTACGGATTCTTGAATTATATCAAACTACAATTTTAAATCCAATTTAATTTGTATTCAATACTAATTCCAATTTAATTCAAATTAAATACTTACACTTATTTATGTGTCTTATAGACTTGGATTCCAAATCCAATCTTAATGGGTCTCAATGGCCCAATTAACATCCAATGCCATTTTAATTAAAGTCCAATGGGCTTTTAATTAATTTTTAAGGCATGAGCTTTGGCTATAATGGATCAAACCCAAAATGCCAAGGCCCAAATATGAATCACCCTATTGCCAAAAAATCAATTTAGGCCCATTAGGCCCAATTAAATTTTTAAAGGCCCAATAGTCATATTTGGACTTTATGGAAATGGATTTGGGCCCAATTGGATCCAACCCAATTATCCAAAACCAAACTTGACCAAACCAAGCCCATTAAGCCCAAATACACCAAATTAGCCCAATTTGATAAATTCCAAATTTAAAGACTAATATAATTAATATAACATTCCAAATATCACATTAATTTCATTTAAAGTGTAATTTCCATAATTAATTAATTAAACTAATATTTCCAAAACATCAATTAAGCTAATTAATCATGCTTTAATTATCTAACTCATGTCCAACACAAATTGAAGCAAAACAATTCGTCCCATGCTTAGGGTTCACGGCAATCATCATCAAATAATATTCGATTTCGATTTCAATCCAATTAAACCAACAATTAATATTGATGAGCGGAAAATATTGATATTTTCCGCCCTTTTTACTTAATATTTTTTTTAGTTTCTCGGGTTTGATGAAAGTTTTGATGTGTTTTAGTTTATTTTACAGATAAAATAATATTGGGATATAATGAAATCATTTAGGATGAAATGTGGGTCAAATAAGGGCAAAAATTATACTTGACATATTAATTTTGGAGATTGGAAACTTGAAAGGGCGTTTTAACGAAGTGCAGTTTTGGAAATTCCAGTTTTGCGCATATGTCGTATTTTGGGCATTACTTTTTACCCTGATATCAAGTTCTAGATTAAAGAAGAATCAAAGATCTACAACTTTGAAAGACAAAATAATTTCGAATTCTGAAGATTTCATGCCCGAAATTGATGAACCATCCAGAAGTATGTTGTGTGTAATTATTAAAGTCGTTTTCAATCATTTTCAAAGCAAAAAAATAAATTAATAAATAAATTATCAAATTATCAAATCATCACCAAACATGATAAGAAATTAGTGGATCAATTAATAATGGATTTGGTGGAGTAATTAGTGGAGAAATTAATAATGGATTTGGTGGAGAATTTGATGGATGATTTGATGGAGGCAAAATTTTGCCTATAAATACCAAGACATTTCATTTGTAAAATTCATACTTTCTTCTAAGGAATTTCTTAAGAATACTAAGAAGATTGTATCTTGTTTGTTTATTTACGGCTTTCAGTAATTAATTTTCGCTTTCGCACTTTCTTTTCTTTACTTTTCAGTTTTTACTTTCCGTAATTTACTTTTACGCACATTACCTTTTTTTCTTTAATTTTCAGTTTTTACTTTTCAGTAATGAGGAGGTAACTCCCCTTTGCTGGGGTAAAAGGTAAAACTTTTATTACTAATATTTAGATTAATCTCCCTTAATTATAATATATAAACTAGTTAAAACCTGACTTAACGAGGATACCGCCATATTGGTCGGTTGGTAATTATTTAAATTGGTTTTAACCTGACTAAACTGGATACCGCCTAATTGGTCGGTTGGTAATTAAGTATTAATTTGACTTAATCTGGATACCACCTATATGGCTGGTTGGTAATTATCATGCAAAATTATATATTATATTAAGGGAGATATCTAAAATAGAAGTAATAAAAGTGGATCATTTTACCTCATCATTTTCTTTTATTGTACTTTTACTTTATTTACTTTTCAGCAATTTACTTTTCAGCAATTTACTTTTCAGCATTTTCTTTTCATCAATTTACTTTCAGCTTTACTTTTCAGCAATTTACTTTTCAACATTTACTTTCAGCTTTACTTTTCAGCAATTTTCTTTCAGCATTTACTTTTCAGCATTTAATTTTCAGTATTTAATTTCAGCATTTACTTTCCGTCATTTACTTTTCAGCAATTTACTTTTCAACATTTTACTTTATGTCTTTTATTTTATTTAAGTTTTTACTACCCGTAACTATGCCAGTTATATGGGGTTGTGATGAAATCCAATATCACCGGTTTATAAGGGGTTATTTTATAGTTTGGGTAATTTAAAGGTTTACTTATTTAGTCTTAAGCTTAATGCGTCTTGTTAATTGGCCATTAATAAGATTGATCTGGTAAATCTAAAATAAATTTGACAAATGAATTTTAGGTTTCAGCCTTAGACTTAATAGCCCACGATCTTCCTTGAGGATAGATAACCCTTTAATAGATTTCCTTACAGGATAGACATATACCTGTTGAGTGGGGGTAGCTATAATTGGAACTTAAACTTAATGAATCCAGATAATTTGGTTGACATAGACATATGGTTCAATTGGGTTAAACTGGGTATTTGCGTCTGACCATCGACATAGGCTTTTGCATAATTTAGTGTTACAGGTTAGTAAACCGATTTATTACACAAACATAAAATAACCACTTCATCTTTAAAATGATATTGGAAGAAATCACAACCCTAGATAGTTTTTAATATTGAATTTTATTAAACCTATATTCATGAAATTTTATTTACTTGTTTTTAAATTTAGAATCATCACCATTTCAAATAAATCAATCAACAGTTAGATACTAGTAATCATTTGACCTCATATAATTAATATATTAGGTATTAAGTCCTCGTGGGATCGATACTTTTTATACTACTTGAATGATACGTGTGCTTGCGTTATACGCATGTGTAAGCACCGGTCAAGTTCTTGGCGCCGTTGCCGGGGACTTATTTATCTTTCACTATTAGTTTTAGGGTTAGATACGTTACTTGTATCTAATTTCTTTTTACTTATTGTTTTTGTTTTCTTGTGTTTCTGGTTCTCAGAAACTACATGAGACGAACCAGAAGCTTTGAACTTCGACCGCTTGACCTAAAAATTGAAAGAACCATCAGACAGTTGAGAAGGGAAAGGCGAGAAGGCCAAGAAGCAATCATTAACATGGAACCTGAACCTTTGAATGTTGCACCACCGATTCCCATTCGAGGCAGAACCATTCCGGTGGTTGACGGACTCATTACTTTTATTGTACTTCCTCCCTTACTAGCAAATGCGGGTGATATCAAAACATGCATCCAGATGATTCAGTAGTCAGTACAGTTTGAGGGACAAGCAACTGAAGATCCTAATGCCCACATCAGCAACTTCCTGGAAGTTTGCGGTACTTTCAATTACAACTGAGCAGCTGAAGAAGCAATGAGATTGCGTGTTTTTCCATACTCCTTGAAGGACAGAGCTAAAGCTTGGCTACATTCACTACCAGCAGGTTCTATCACAACTTGGACCACTCTAGCCACCAAAATTCCTTGCAAAGTACTTTCCATCAGCTAGAACAGCAAAGTTAAGGAATGACATCACATCCTTCGTGCAACAAGATTCAGAATCCCTTTGCGAAGCTTGGGAAAGATTCAAAGATTTACTCCACAAATATCCTCATCATGAGATCGCAAAGTGGCTACAAATCCAAAGCTTCTACAATGGACTTTCTGGAATAATGAGAACCACAATTGATGCTGCTGCATGATCCAAAGAATTGCAGGAATTTATGAAGTTGGAGCCAACACAGCACTGAATTCCAAGCTGGATGTGATTTGCAAAAATCTGGAAACTCTTAACATGAAAGTTAATTGTGGGTCCAGAAGTTCACCATTTGGAGGAGTACATGAGTCAGAATCTTACAACCAACAAGAGACAGTGAACTATGTCAACAATTTCAACAGACAGGGGAACAATCCATATTCCAACATCTATAACCTAGGGTGGAGGAATCACCCCAATTTCACATGGAGCAACAATTCAGGGCAAAAGAACTACCCACCACCGGGATTCCAACAACCAAATAAAAGCCATGAGCATGAAAAAGAACCAGAAATAATAGAAGTGTTGGCCCAGTTGAAGAAGCAAGAAGCAAAATACGATACTTTAGCAGCTATGGTTCAAAATAAAGTAGCATTGAATCAAAGCCATTCAGCCTCTATCAAAGCACTGGAGAATCAAATCGGGCAACTGGCCAATGCTCAAAGTTACAGACCGTCAGGTAATCTTCCCAGCAATATAGAACCAAATCCAAGGAATCGAGGGAAGGAGCAATGTCAAGCTATTACCTTAAAAAGTGGTACTGAGATCAGTAAAGATGTTGGAATCAAAGCAACAATTGAGGAAGTTCCAAAAGAAGCAGTTCCACGGATGGAAAAAAAGAAGCAAAGGAAAAAGAACAGATCACTCTCCACCTCCACCTTTTCCTCAGCGTCTTCAGAAAAACAAACTGGACAAACAGTTTGCTCGATTCATGGAGGTGTTCAAAAAGCCGCACATCAACATTCCATTTGCAGAAGCCTTGGAAGAAATGCCTAGTTATGTCAAATTCATGAAAGACATTCTTTCACGAAAACGGTGATTGGGAGACTATGAGACAGTAGCATTAACGGAAGAATACAACGCCATCATTCAGAGGAAACTTCCCCCGAAGTTGAAAGATCCTGGCAATTTCACTGTCCCATGCACCATTGGAGAGCATTACATCGGTAAGGCTTTATGTGATTTATGAGCCAGTGTTAACTTGATGCCTTTTTCTATTTACAGGAAACTACAAATCGGAGAAGCAATGCCTACCTTAGTCTCGTTGCAACTTGCTGATCGAATACTCGTATTTCTAAGAGGTGTTGTTGAAGATGTGCTGGTCAAAGTCGACAAACTCATTCTCCCAGCAGATTTCATCATCCTTGACATGGAAGAAGACAAAGAAGTACCTATCATTCTTGGGAGACCATTCTTGGCTACAGGTAAAACTGTGATTGATGTGCAAAAATGAGAACTGACCATAAAAGTGCAGGATAAAGAAGTGACCTTTAATATTTTCAAAGCCATGAAATTCCCGAGCGATGAAAAGGAAGAAGAATGCTTCAGATTTGATGTTGTTGATAGTATCGTTCGGGATACTGAGCCAAATCCCACAGATACACTTGAAGCTTGCATCACCAACATGTCTGACAGCGAGCTAGATGCTGAAATCCTGGAATGTATTAACTACCTTGACAAACCATTCCGATTGAAAGTGACACCACCAGTTGAAAGCTTGGAACTACCAAAGAAAGATCGAATCAAGCCTTTGATTGAAGAACCACCACAGCTGGAGCTGAAGTTACTTCCGAGCCATCTCAGGTATGCATTTCTTGGAAACTCTTCTGAATTACCTGTTATTATTTCTTCTTCACTAACATTGGAGCAGGAAGAAAAGCTACTGAGAGTGTTACGAGAGCACAAAAGAGCCATTGGCTGGACTATAGCAGATATTCGAGGCATTAGTCCATCATTTTGCATGCACAAGATTCTGATGAACGATGAGTACAAACCCATAGTGGAGCATCAACGAAGACTCAATCCAATCATGAAGGAAGTCATGAAGAAAGAAATCATCAAATGGTTGGATGCTGGCATCATTTACCCCATCTGAGATAGTACTTGGGTGAGTCCTATGCAGTGTGTACCAAAGAAAGGAGGAATTACTGTGGTCACCAATGAAAAGAACGAGCTGATCCCAACAAGAACGGTGACTGGATGAAGAGTATGCATGATAGCCATCTTCTCAGACATGTAATGCCCCCGCCACTTTTCAGCGTTGCATGATGGCCATCTTCTCAGACATGCTGGAGTAGAGTATGAAGGTATTCATGGATGACTTTTCTGGGTTTGGAGATTCTTTTGACCATTTCTTGCAAAATCTGGAACATGTGTTACAAAGGTACGAAGATACAAACCTGGTACTCAACTGGGAGAAATGCCATTTCATGGTACAAGAAGGCATTGTTCTTGGACACCGGATCTCACAAAAGGGAATTGAGGCAGAAAATCAAAGATTGAAAAAATTGAAAAACTACCTCCGCCAACATCTGTCAAATGGATTCAGATCTTTCTCGGACATGCAGGTTTTTACACTAGATTTATCAAAGATTTTTCCAAGATTGCTAAACCTCTATGCAATCTTCTGGAAAAGGATGTGCCTTTGAACTTTACCAAAGAATGCCAGAAAGCTTTTGAGATCTTAAAATAGAAGCTGGTCTCTGCCCCCATCATAGTAGCACCAGACTGGACCATTCCATTTGAAGTGATGTGCGATGCTAGTGATTTTATTGAAGGTGCAGTTTTGGGACAACGCAAAGAAAAGATTTTCCACACCATTTATTATTCCAGCAGAACTCTGAATAAAGTTCAACTCAACTACACAACCACTGAAAAGGAGTTGCTCGCAATTGTGTATGCTTTTGACAAATTCCGCTCATATCTGTTGGGTCCCAAAGTTGTGGTCTACACAGATCATTCAACAATCAAATATCTGATCACGAAGAAAGATGCCAAACCCAGATTGATCCGTTGGATACTTCTTCTGCAAGAATTCGATGTGGAAATTCGAGATAGGATAGGGACAGAAAACCAAGTGGCAGATCATCTATCGATGATCGAGAATGGAGAAACAACTGGCAAAGAACTGGCAATCAAAGAAACTTTTCCAGATGAACAGTTGTTTACCATGAAACAATAGGAAGTCCCTTGGTATGCTGACTATGTCACTACATTGTGTCAGGAAAATGGCCGTTGGAATGGACAACTCAGCAACGGAAGAAGTTCTTCAAAGAAGTCAAGCACTATGTCTGGGATGAGCCATACCTGTTCAAACGCTGTGCTGATCAATTACTGAGACGATTTGTTCCACATGAGGAGGTCAACAGTGTTTTGCAGCACTGTCATTCATCACCATATGGCGAACACTTCAGCGGGGATAAAACTGCAGTAAAAGTTCTTCAATCAGGTTTGTTCTGGCCCACTCTTTTTAAAGATGCTTATCTTTTTACTTTTCAATGTGACAGGTGCCAGAGAACGGGAAAAATTTCGACGAGAAATGAAAGACCGTTGCAAAACATTCTGGAAGTGGAAATATTCGATGTGTGGGGTATTGATTTCATGGGACCCTTTGTTCCGTCATTCGGAAACTTGTACATCTTGGTTGCTGTAGACTACGTTTCCAAATGGGTTGAAGCAATTGCACTGCCATCCAATGATTCAAAAGTGGTGATCAAGTTTCTGAAAAAGAACATTTTCACTCGGTTCGGAACACCTCGGGCAATCATCAGCGATGATGGCTCACATTTCTGCAACAGATACTTCGATGCACTTCTATCCAAATACGGAGTTACTCACAAGGTTTCCACAGCTTACCATCCACAGTCAAATGGACAAGTTGAGGTTTCAAACAGGGAGATCAAAAGAATCCTAGAAAGAACCGTTGGATCAACAAGGAGGGACTGGTCTACAAAATTGGATGATGCATTATGGGCCTACCGAACAAATTACAAGACACCCATTGGTATGTCCCTATATCTATTGGTGTTTGGGAAAGCATGCCATCTACCAGTTGAGCTTGAACACAAGGCGTACTGGGCACTGAAGAAGTTGAATCTTGATTCACAAGCTGCAGGAGAAAAAAGACTTCACCAACTCAATGAATTGAAGGAATTTCGCCTACAGGCTTATGAGAATGCCAAATTGTACAAGGAAAAGACCAAAAAATGGCATGACCAAAAAATAGTGCACAAAAAGTTGAAACAAAGGCAGCAGGTGTTGTTGTACAACTCGAAGTTGAAATTTTTCCCTGGAAAGTTGAAATCTAGGTGGTCAGGTCCATTTATGATCACTCAGGTTTTACCATATGGAGCTGTGGAGTTACTGGATCCCAATACCAACAAAACATTCAATGTTAACAGTCAGCGTGTCAAGCACTAATGGGGAGAATCATTTGTGCGACAAAAAGAAAGTGTCAACCTTTCAGATCCAGCATAAACGTTCGAGCAGTCACGTCTAGCTGACGACTTTAAACTTAGCGCCTGCAGGGAGGCAACCCATGCAATTTTTGTATATATTGTGATTTGGTGTAATTTAAATTTGGTGTGTTTAGTTTTTGCAGATTAAGACATTTCAGGATGGAAGAAGTTCTCAAAAATCTTCACAAGCAATTTCCTTATCTCCCTCAAAACTCTCTGTGAAAGTCTACAAAGCTCGCTTGGAACGGATGAGACTACTAACAATCCATGGTGTTCCTAATGACATTCGTTGGGAAATTGAAGCACGAGTCCGATTGGCAGGTGAGTCTTCTGACTCTTTTATTTCACATCTGCCTGGTTTTGGAAGAAGCACATATGCAAAGAAATGTAGAGCTAAACAAATGGGTGTTTGTTACAAATGTGCTCGTATGTTTTGTAATACTCGTTGTCGTTCTTTAGGAATGGTGTCTGATAACCGCGAAGATAAAATTAATTTCATTAAGGATGGCTTGAGTAAGGAGTCTTTGGATGACATATCTTCAACTCTTGAGACGCATCCCAGTGGATATGTTCACATAGCCATTCGCAAATTATATACACAATTCCAAAAGGAAAGACAAAAATTAAGTCTTGGGAATCTGACTCAAAAAGACCATGTTTGCCAGTTTATAAGAAAATTGGATGGGAAGCTTGTCCCTGACGCATAGACGTCAATCAAGCCGCTACTTTTCTTGTACATATTATATCTCTTTGTCTTTTCCTAGTAATTGCAAAATTGTTTTGTTGTTTTCTTTTATTTTCTCCGATAGGATCAAGACCTTTTTGACTATCACGATTTATTTTACTGTTAACTAATAATCGTCCTTTGGAAGATACTTGTGCTATTATTACTCACCGTTTTTAGGTTTTATAAATTCAACTCATCATTGCACTTTTGAAGACATCCAGAGTAAAACATGGAAGCCACTTCAAGAAGACGAGTTGAAAACATCTGTGTGTTTTACGGTAGTAGTGTTGGTACTAAACCACAATACATAGAAGCAGCACCTAGAATTGGGTCGAGTCTTAGCTGCAAAGAATATGCACTTAGTATATGGCGGAGGCAATCTTGGACTTATGGGGATCGTTTCAAAAGCCGTACAAGAAGGAGGCAGTCACGTTTTGGGAATCATCCCAAAACCATTGGCAGAAGCAAATCTTATTGAACCATCAAACGGAGAGGAACAGATTGTACCAGGTATGTCTGAACGACTGGTAGAAATGATTAACCGTGCTGATGCTTTTATTGCTTTGCCAGGTGGCTTGGGTACATTAGAGGAAATTTTTATAGTGCTATCTTGGGTGAACTTGAACATACACCAGAAACCAATTGGGCTGTTTAACGTTGATGGATTTTATTATTTTCTTTGTGTGTTTCTAGATGATGCCCGATGAAATGGGTTCGTGTCAAAACCGTTAAAAGAACTCCTCTTCACTGCCAAAACTGCTCCGGATCTAATTGACCAAATCTTAGCCTATGAACCACAAATTGACCCTATCCTTTCAAAGATAAATTGGTCTGAGGACGATCGTGGTAAGAGGCGTCGGATTAATCTGGATCTTAACCTTTAATTTCCTGTAGAATTTCAGCTAAACAGCTACTATCTTCTACACTCTTCTTCTACTGTTTAAGACATTGAGGACAATGTCTCATTTAGGTTTGGGGGAGGTAATTAGTTGATCAGTACCTTGTTTTTATTTTTAGTCCAAAATTTTTCGAAAAATACAAAAAAAATTGAAAATTTTTCCAAAATTACAAAAATATTTTGTGTTTTTATGTTTTTATTTTGACTAAAAAGGTGAAATTGATAAGAGAAACCTGAGTAAGGAGTTTCCACTCCTGAGACGTATCTCAAACCTATTTCGAAACAAGATAGTTTTGGTTTATTTCATTTTAAATTATTTAATTTGTGAATTCTCCATAATACTGACTAAAATGGATCTTCATATGCTGAGTTGGCAGATATTATCAACATACATAGTAACATACGGACATGAGCTAAAATTGAAAAGTTTGTAATATTCAGTGCTTTAGTTTAAATTGGAGAAAACATCTCAAAAAGTGATGGAGTAAAAAAAAAAAAAACGTCTGAGATCCGAGTTATTAAGTCTGTAAGGGTGTTTTAACATCTAGTGCCCTAAAGCCAACTGGTTTGGGAGTCACTAGCCCAAAGCTCGCTACATGGATCAAGGATGTTGCAAAAATATATATATCTGAAGTCTGAGTAATTAAGTCCATAGGGGTGTCTTAACACCTGGTGCCCTAAAGCCAACTGGTTTGGGAGCCACCGACCCAACACTCGCTACATAGATGGAAGATATTGTATATAAATAAAAAAAAATCAAAAATAAAAAAAAAATCAAAGAAAAAAATCAGAAAAATCAGAAAAATTATTCAATTTCTGCAAAAAGATGTGAATTCTGATAAAACTTTAGGACAAAATATTACTCTCTTATCAACTGCACTTGTGACTGTTGTGGGCAAAAATGAGTTGATTAATATTTTGTCGACTGTGTATATGGAGAATGGTAAAAATAATCGGAGAATTTACTTATTCGGTAATTTAGAATGAAACAAAACAACTATTGACTTGGAGTAGAAGTTTCACCTGATTAGTCACTAACTTCTTTATTCTCTTTTCTCTTATCTTTATGATTTTGTGTGCATTAGTTTTATTATCTTTTTACTTTTATAAAATGTTTGTGGGTATCGTTGATGTAAGCCCTCATGAGACTATAACTCGTCCACTAGGGACACCTAGGGGTTTAAAGGCTTGTTGCATATGCTAAATGCAATCGTGATCCCTACAAAAGTGGCTTAGTTTAATTTTAATTGTTTCTTGTTTTTTATTTTATTTTTTTGCTCGAGGACTAGCAAAATGTTAGGTTTGGGGGTGTGATGAGCGGAAAATATATCAATATTTATCACCATTTTTACTTAATATTTTGTTTAGTTTCTCGGGTTTGATGAACGTTTTGTTGTGTTTTAGTTTATTTTACAGATAAAATAATATTGGGACACAATGAAATCATTTAGGATGAAATATGGGTCAAATAAGGGCAAAAAATGGACTTGACATATTAATTTTGGAGATTGGAAACTTGAAAGGGCGTTTTAACGAAGTGTAGTTTTGGAAATTCCAGTTTTGCGCATCTGTCGTATTTTGGGTATACCGTTTTACTCCGATATTGGATTGAGCTGATTCAAGTTCCAAATTAAAGAAGAATCAAAGATCTACAACTTTGAAAAACAAAATAATTTCTAATTCTGAAGATTTCATGCCTGAAATTGATGAACCATCCAGACGTGTGTTGTGTGTAATTATTAAAGTCATTTTCAATCATTTTCAAAGTAAAAAAATAAATTAATAAATAAATAATAAAATTATCAAATCATCACCAAACATAATAAGCAATTAGTGGAGAAATTAATAATGGATTTGGTGGAGTAATTAGTGGAGAAATTAATAATGGATTTGGTGGAGATTTGATGGAGGCAAAATTTTGCCTATAAATACCAAGACATTTCATTTGTAAAATTCATACTTTCTTCGAAGGAATTCCTTAAGAATACTAAGAAGATTATATCTTGTTTGTTTATTTACAGCTTTCAGTAATTAATTTCCGCTTTTGTACTTTCTTTTCTTTACTTTTCAGTTTTTACTTTCCGCAATTTACTTTTACGCACAATACTTTTCTTTCTTTAATTTTCAGTTTTTACTTTTCAATAATGAGGAGGTAACTCCCCTTTGCTGAGGTAAAAGGTAAAACTTTTATTACTAATATTTAGATTAATCTCCCTTAATTATAATATATAAACTAGTTAAAACCTGACTTAACGAGGATACCGCCATATTGGTCGGTTGGTAATTATTTAAATTGGTTTTAACCTGACTAAACTGGATACCGCCTGATTGGTCGGTTGGTAATTAATTATTAATTTTACTTAATCTGGATACCACCTATATGGCTGGTTGGTAATTATCATGCAAAGTTAATATATTATATTAAGGGAGATATCTAAAATAGAAGTAATAAAAGTGGATCATTTCACCTCAGCATTTTCTTTTATTGAACTTTTACTTTATTTACTTTTCAGCAATTTACTTTTCAGCAATTTACTTTCAGCATTTACTTTTCAGCAATTTACTTTCAGCTTTTACTTTTCAGCAATTTACTTTCAACAATTTACTTTCAGCTTTTACTTTTCAGTAATTTACTTTCACAGCATTACTTTTCAGCATTTAATTTTCAGTATTTAATTTCAGCATTTACTTTCCGTCATTTACTTTTCAGCAATTTACTTTTCAGCATTTTACTTTATGTCTTTTATTTTATTTAAGTTTTTACTACCCGTAAATATGTGTCGTAACTAAGCCAGTTATCTGGGGTTGTGATGAAATCCAATATCACCGGTTTATAAGGGGTTATTTTATAGTTTGGGTAATTTAAAGGTTTACTTATTTAGTCTTAAGCTTAATGCGTCTTGTTAATTGGCCATTAATAAGATTGATCTGGTAAATCTAAAATAAACTTGACAAAGGAATTTTAGGTTTCAGCCTTAGACTTAATAGCCCACGATATTCCTTGAGGATAGATAACCCTTTAATAGATTTCCTTACAGGATAGACATATACCTGTCGGGCGGGGGTAGCCATAATTGGAATTTAAACTTAATGAATCCACATAATTTGGTTGACATAGACATATGGTTCAATTGGGTTAAACTGGGTATTTGCGTCTGACCATCGACAGAGGCTTTTGCATAATTTAGTGTTCCAGTTTAGTAAACCGATTTATTACACAAACATAAAATAACCACTTCATCTTTAAAATGATATTGGAAGAAATCACAACCCTAGATAGTTTTTAATATTGAATTTTCTTAAACCTATATTCGTGCAATTTTATTTACTTGTTTTTAAATTTAGAATCATCACCATTTCAAATAAATCAATCAACATGTTAGATACTAGTAATCATTTGACCTCATATAATTAATAGATTAGGTATTAAGTCCTCGTGGGATCGATACTTTTTATACTACTTGAACGATACGTGCGCTTGCGTTATACGCGTGTGTAAGCACCAGTCAAATATTCATTTCATGCATTTTAACATATCCAATTGTCAAAAATCAAAAAATCACCATGAATTATGCGTTATATTCGGCCATGGGGGGATTTTAGGGAAAATTAATCTAATCATTTTTTTACAAAATCAATCTTGCATAACTCCAAGTTATCATCATATAACCATAACCAAACAACCAATTTTGAAAAAATCATACTCCAAGCACAAAATCCCCAAAATAATGTATATAAACCCTAAATACAAATCATGCTTAGGATGGCTCATGATACCATTGTTAGTATCATAGACATGCCAATGATCTATAAGAATGATTTGTGTGTGAATATTAAAGAAGTTTGCGGAAAAAACTTATTTTGAACTGATTTGAGATTTCAAAAATCTTTGAGATGTAGTTGAAGCTCCAAGCTTTATATGTTGTTTCCATCTCAATGATGAGTTTCCCTATCACCTTAGTTGACTCCTTATGTGCTAGCAATGTTTGATTTTGAAGAAAAATCGAAGGATGAGAGGCATGAAGCTCACGACAATGAGGCTTGAGTAGGGAGAGAGTTTTATGTTTTGTGTATTATGTTCACATGTTACAAAACTTGGTTGTTGAGAGTTTTGTTTCCAAAAACCAAAACTTGGTAAGCGAAAAGCAAGTGGTATTTGATTAATGGCTTCCAACCACTTTGCCAACTACCACCTTCACATGTGTGGCATGTGTGAAGTGGCCCCCACCAATTTTGAATTCAAAATTCAAATTGGCTCAACAAATATACTTTGGTCCCGGATCCATTTAATCCGACTAAACGAATTTTCCGTCGCTAAATAATTAAATCCAATTTAATTAAATAATGATGCATCATAAAATTATTACGAAAGTCGCTTACGAATTAATTCTAAATTAATTCGTTCGCTCGTATTAAAGTCCAACTTTAATTTTGTATTGAAATCTAATTTCAATTAATATATCCGATATATTATTTTAGCCAAAATAAATAAATTAAATAGAAAAATCTAATTTAACTATTACATTTATTTTACCGATTAATTCTAAATTAATGGCGTTCTCTCTTCCGTACGACTTTAATCCCAGATTAAATATTACCGTAATTAATCCCAGATTAATTTTCTCTCTTATAAATAATCTTAGATTAATTCTATTCGAGTCAAGTGTCATCAGTGAATCTTTGGGAAGCGACCCAAGAGATCCCTGTATATGTTGGCAGTAAATCCGGTTGTCGGACTATCCGAACACGTCCGTACCTCGTACCACGTTCTTACCGATTTACAAGACATGGTTGGCTTCTAGCAAAGCACCGTGCCTACCCAATTCTCCAGAAATATTCAACAAAGAATATATATAATCTATATCAGGTATAATATACAATGTATTGCGTATTACAATCCAGTATCAGATGTCACATGCTAGGCCTGAGGCTGGAATTGTGTCTGCCCCGTACGAAGCATATATCAGATCACAAGCAACTAGTCTCTTTATTCAGATAATCATGACCTAGTCATATTAGCCCGATAGCTGCAGCATATTAGAGTGTTAGTTTTGTATCCCTGCGTGATCATCTTCTCCATGTGACTGAAGTGATACTTTCATCTTGACATCACACCCAATACACTTCGATTCTTAGTAAACCCAGAAGAGGCGTACACAGAACCTATTAAAGCCCCAGATGACCAAAACTAAAGCGTACTGATTGTCGCAAGTATTAGCGATGCAAGTCTCAGGTTAAGACCAAATACACCTACCCTGATGCGGATTACCATAGACACATAGTCATACTACCAATGGGATTCTGAGGGGTCTATCCAGAGCGAAGCTGTTCCCGGTCCAACGGCTAACAGAACCTCCTATCACACTTGCATAAGTATCCAATACTTAAATATATGAGAATTATGCCGTTAAGCTTCCATAACGCGCACAAGTGTAATACTAGTCTATTCCGCATTATCGATGTCCAGTCTTGATATTACTATGACTAGGGATATTTAATGATTAAACCGTTCGTGAATTAATACTATCTTATACCTTATTAATTCGGAACTAATCATAAAGGCTTTTATCATTTATATATATCAACGTAATCTAATTACAAAATGATAAAATAGCAATTTCCTTTGTCACATAGTTAATTTGTACAAAAACCATTATGTCTTTTACAAATAGTGATGATATGGGTCATAATTGTCCAACAATGAGATCCTCTATTCTTGCCTTTGCTCCTCACATTTTTGGGCTTGAAAGAGAGATAAATGAATAGTTCCCTATTTATATGAAGATAGCTGATTTTTTTGTAATGAAAACAGTGGCTAAGATTGTGCCACATCACTCAATCTAGGCCATTCTCGAATTTTACTATAGTAGCCACGGTAATCACGATTTTTGTTACTTTCTTCTTATTCAAATTTGGAAAAATTTCAAACTTAGAAGTTGCAGGTCTCGGTCTTAGCTTTCCGAAGATATAAAATTCATAAAAATCAGAGATCGTATGAAAATGTTGTGGCCCAATTACTAAGGTTGTCCAGAATAGAACTTAAAGTAAATTCTGTATCGGAACTACAAAGGATTCATCAATGGTCCGAATTGTAATTCCACAAGTATATACATGCTTGAACATGATTTATATCATGTATTATGCCACCTATAACATAGTACTGGTCGGAATTATCGGGGTGTTACATTTTCTCCCCCTTATATATGATTCATCCTCGAATCCCTTATTGGATTGAAATTTGTGAATTTATCTAGGCTTGAGATTCCTTGATACTAAATATCTTGCCACAAGTCACTGAATTCACACGCTATTTCCTAGGCCACTAATTTTCAACTGACTGCATACTAATAGCCAACTCTGCTTCATCAATTATATCGCACTACTTCCCGACGATCTTCCATACACTATCGTTATACCATTAGAGGATGTAATCACCGTGATGGACATTATATACCATGACTTAGAAGTCATAACAAGGGATGTATTCTAGTTGGTCTGCGTGAATCCTTATTCTACTATAGGCTATTCTACATTATCTGGATTCATACGTTCTCTTCGTCTTACCTTAACATATTCTATATATAACACCTCTTGCGATGCTTGCACATACTGCACCAAAGTTCGTGAGCTTTAGTGAATAATCCCTTAAATTCTTGACTAAGATATAATTCCTTGTTCTCATTCCATGAAACTTCTGCTGAGTACTCTCCACTACCGTCATGTTACAACTATTTCCATGCATCAAAGAAACCTCATTTCTAAACCTCTAGCTATGCTTAATGTTTTATTTGACCTTAATAAATATATCTTCGGGTTCTTCTTAGCTGGTATTTTCAAGTCTCTAAAAATTCTAGTGTTCTATATGGTTATGTTTTTTCACGTTCTGCCTTAACTATGTGATAAATATATTTACGAGAGTAATATTTGTCACTATCAATAATGATTGTACTTGATACTTCCTTAGCTCCATGTGCTCGATCTGATTTTAGCATCCATTCTCATAACTTAACTTCTTAACCCTCTATTTTCTCCTTACTAAACTCCAACTGCACACTCCCGTATTACTTCCATTGGACTCCCACAGAAGTTCAGCCCTCCAGATATGAATCCATACGATGGATCAACGAACCCAGACGAGCATGCGATCCATTATAAATTTAAAATGATATCAATAGGTCTGGCTCCACACCAAAGGGAAGCTGGCATGCGCAGAGGGTTTGGAGAGACGTTGGCAGGTCCCGCCCTCACTTGGTTCATCAACCTACCATACCGGACTATTGGGTCGTATCAAGAGCTAGTCGAAAAGTTTGTAGAGCATTTTTCTAGCTCTTGTAAACTTAATAAAACCACATACGACCTTAATGCAATCCAACAACGTAAGAGATAATCTCTGCAAGACTACGTAGCTCGCTTCAACAAGGAAAAAATATCTATTCCGGATCTCCACCAGCCTACTGCTATTGAAGCCTTCAGAAATGGGCTGCTAGCAGACAACAAGCTTTATAAGAAACTAACAAAAATCCGATGCTACATTATGGATCAGGTGATGGCTCTAGCCAAAATCGAAATCAGATGGGAGGAAGATAAAAGGAATAAGAAGAGAGAAAGTTCCTCCAGTCTACAAAGTGAGAGGATACATAATCCTCCTAAGCAACCCAAAGACTTCACTCGCAAAAACTAGCATTCAAGAGACAGAAAGGTTAACCAAAAGAGAGGCAATCACCCACTCAATTGAGTTTTTGATCAATGACCATTTCCATACAGGGTCAAAGATAAGGCTCCTTATGACATCCCAATGCTTACATACTACAACTTCACTGTTTCTTCAGGGGAATTAGTCTTAGTCCTCAAGATGATGGGGAACGATGTGAAGTGGTCCCCTCGCTCCAGAGACGGTCCTACCAGGAAGGACACAAGTAGATGGTGCGAGTTCCATCGAGATTATGGCCATACGACAGCCGACTGTGTGGAATTAAGGTTAGAAGTTCTGGAGCTGTTAAATAAAGGACATCTGAAGGATTTACTTACGGTGAAAGGCAAGGGTACGATGGCCCGAAGAGACGACATGGATGAACAAGGAGACGGCCCTCAGCTTCCGCCACTAATAAATAATTTAGTTAATTTTATTTCAGGCGGATCTGAAGTCAGAGGTTTTTCTTACTCTACCGCGAATCGACATACTAAAATAGCAGCTATGGGATGCCTCATTCTATAATATCAATTGAGAAGACGTTCACCGACCTGAAAATCGAATTCAGGGACGATAGCGGTTCCAGCCAGATGAACCCCCACCATGATGCCCTGGTAATCTTATTGCAAGTTGCCAATTTTATGATCAACCGGGTGTTGGTTGATACAAGATCCTCAGCCAACATTATCTTTACCACTCCCCTCGCCGCCATGGAAGGCGAGTTAGTTAAGATCAACCGACGGTCGACTGCTCTAATAGGGTTGGTGAATAAAATTTCACTTTGGGAGAAATATCGTTCCCAGTATATGCATGAGGGATCAAAAAAATCACCACCCTTTTTGTTTTAGATTGTCCATCAGCCTACAACTTAATAGTTGGCAGACTTTGGATTCACGACATGGGGGCGATGTCTTCCACCTACCATCAAGTGTTGAAATTCCTCACCAAGTGGGGCATCCAAAAGATTAAATGAGAGCAATTTTCCTTAAGGAGTTGCTATCAAATGACTCTGAAAGCCAAGTTTCAATCGACATAGCAATTACAGGAAGGATCTCACTGAGCCGAACACGATCAACCCAACATTGAGGAACTCAATGAGGTCCAAATTCACCCACATTTCACGAATCACTTAGCCCATATTGGATCATACCTTGAGCCCAAGCTACGCGCTGATTTAATAGATTTTCTCAAGAAGCGACATGACTGCTTTGTTTAGTCTCACAAAGATTTGATAGGTGTAGATCCTGAGATGATAACCCACAAACTCCATGTGGACCTAGACTACCCCCCGTCAGGCAAAATAGAAGGAATTTCGCTCTAGAATGGAACCAAATCATCGATGAGCCAGTTCTGAAATTATTAGAAAATGAATCACAAAGCCCAGATTGGAGCCTATCTTGAGCCAAAGCTACAGGCTGATTTAATAGATTTTCTCAAGGAGCGACACAACTACTTTGCTTGGTCTCATGAAGATATGACAGGTATAGATCATGAGATGATAATTTACGAACTCCATGTGGACCCAAACTACCCCCCGTCAGGCAGAAGAGAAGGAAGTTCTTTCTAGAAAGGAACCGAATCATCGACGAGAAGGTTCAGAAACCTTTACAAAATGGAGACATCAAAGAAGTCCAATATCCAGAGTGGCTTGCAAACGTTGTCGTGGTTCGAAAGAAGAATGGAAAATGGAGAGTCTGCATCGACTTCACGAGCTTAAACAAGACGAGCCAAAAAAATGCATTCTCCCTACCCCATAATGACTTAATGGTCGATGCTACGGCTGGGCATGAGTTGTTGAACTTCATGGATTCCTATTCAGGCTACAATCAAACCTTCATACATCCGAATGACCAAGAGAAAATAACGTTTGTCACCAACAGAGGCATATATAGCTACAAGGTGATTCCATTTAGACTCAAGAATGCTGGAGCTACTTACCAACGTCTCATCAATAAAATATTTTCCTAACAGATTGGGAACCATGGAGGTTTACATAGATGACAAGTTGGTGAAGTCATTGAAAGTCGAGCAGTACCTAGAGTACTTGGGACAAGCATTCGACATAATGAGGAAGTATGACATGTAGCTAAAACCCATGAAATTTGCATTTAGTGTAGCATCAGGGAAATTCCTCGGTTATATGGTCAATCGACGAGGAATAGAATCCAACCCTAAACAGATTAAGTCCATCCTTAATATCTTTTCTCCCACTAGTCCAAAAGACATCATGCGACTTGTGGGAAGGATTGCAGCTCTGAAAAGGTGTAGGGAACAACTTTCCTTAGAGCGGTGGAAGTTGCTTGTGTGAGCACCGGCTCCGGTATGGATCTTTAAAATTTCTTTCCTTTCTATATATGTTGTTGTAGCCGAAATCAATCCTTTTATGTCCAACGCTTAGATAAATACTCGATCTTCCGAACTATGACTCGAAACCAACAAATAGAAGTGTGGGCTTCACTCACAAAGATCAAACTATAAACAATTTAGAGAATTATGATGTCATAATGGTATTTGGTTTTTGAAATTTCAAACACTCTCCCAACACTTGTGAATATTTGAACTTCTTCTATCTTTTCTTTCTCACAACACTTGTGTGAATGAATACAAAATGTTAACCTTAAGAAGTGAGAGAAATGGTAGAGATTATATTCTCTTACACAAGCCAACTAACCTTGTCATTAAGCATCTAATGCTTTCTTGCAATGGCCAACACAAAAATGTGAATGCCATACCAAAGAATAAAAAATGATAAGTTAAAGACAAGGAATTTGTCATTAAGCATCCAATGCTTTCTTTCAATGGCAAACCCATAAATTTGGAGGCCATACCAAAGCAAAAAAATGGATTAGCTAATGACAAAACTTTTAGGTATATACAAGCCACCTAATAGACATAATAAATTGATGAGCATGGCAAGCCATAAGGCTTTGTCTCCAAGGTAAATAAAAATCACTATCTTAATAATGATTAAGTTACCTTCAATTATGTTGTAGTAATTATCTCATAATTATTACTAACTTGATTATCTCATAATCAATATTTGATTATCTCATAATCAAAGAATTCTAGAAAATATTAAGTTAAACTAATTTAACACAGTTTTCATTTGTGACAATAAATATTATTGATCTCATTAATAATATATAAATATGATGTGAGCATATTATTAGAAAATCTAATTATATTAGGTTTGCTACAGTTAATCGAGCTAGCACGGGGACAAATAGATCTACAGTTCCGAGCTCTAATAATTCTGAAATATTAATTAAACTCTTTAATCAAATATTATGAATTATTAATTCCGCGTTATTTCATTAAAAACTCGAAGTTGAACTCCCGTTACCGTAGATGGATAAAATAAAATGAACAACTTCGGTGTCCATCGATATAGTCATTACATATGGATATAACCCTTCAAGAATATCTCATAAATGGAGCTGGGTCAAAAGTTCGTTAAACCCCTCTAAATATTTTATCTCTTAAGCACCATTGATTATGTATTGAACAATTAATTCATAAAAATTATGAATATAAAACTTTATATTCGTTATAGAAAAGTTGAGATCTCAAATTGTTCAAGTCCCGAATCAACTCTTAAAAAAGATATTCTTCAGCTTCTCGTAAGTGTAGGCACTATATTTTTTTCATAAGACCCGATGATGAGCCTCGTATGGAGGCACAACGTTTTAAGTTGCGGAAGTCGCTGGAAACGGACGTCAGAAGGGAAAAGTCAATACCTTATCGGACTTAATTCGTTTGTTTAGCTTCTGGTTCGCTAGTTGGATATCTGTTTTAAAATTCTTACTTGGCCCAAACCTACACACCAAGGAACCACCCCACACGCCCATAAGCCCACCAAAGAGTCATCTCACACGCTAACAAGCCCAAAAGCCCATTAAAAAATATCCAACACATTAAACACATGTTGAAATCTAAACAAATCACCTTCTTAATTTAAATCAAATCACCTTCCC
The DNA here is from genome assembly GCA_019454045.1 of Zanthoxylum bungeanum. Taxonomy (NCBI): domain Eukaryota; kingdom Viridiplantae; phylum Streptophyta; class Magnoliopsida; order Sapindales; family Rutaceae; genus Zanthoxylum; species Zanthoxylum bungeanum. Next base: position 60,202 of record SKCR01010996.1, on the reverse strand, counting down.
AAATTAAATAAATCAAATCAAATCACATGCCTAAATTAAAAAAAAAACAAAACAAATCCCATAAATCACTTTCCTAAACTAAAACACATCACCTTCCTAATTAAACAAATCCTTTCCTTATAATAAACTATTTAAATATTCTCCAATTATTGCACAATCTTTTTCCCAACTCATACAAGGAAAACCCCCTAACCCTCTCATATAAAAAGACACATAAACCAAACCCTTCTCCCCTAGCAAGCTCACTCACGGCACTCACAACCATAAACCCTAAGCTTACACTCTCTTCACGCCAAACACTAATATAATAAACACAAACCAGACACCCTTCTCGGCCCATGACGTAAATAGTCAACAAAAATAACCCTTCATGCCATGAGAACATGAACCAATCTTCTCGGCACTCAAACATATTCAGACCAGAACACGCACACACAAGGCCATCACTAAAAGCCACTTACGACTGACACATACACGCCGACTCAGCCACATGAAACCCAACTCTCCCTCGACCAAAGACTCTCGGCAACTCATTTAAACATAAAAACTCAGCCTAAAACCAGCGCAAAAATTGCACACACCGACACATACCTTCCCTTCAAAAACTCCATCCAAATTACCAAAACCTGTCCACCAAACTCCTCTAATTATCGAAAATTGTCCACCAAACTACACCCTAAATACCGCAGAAACAGCCCCCTAAACCGCACCAAAAACAACCCGCACAGCCCCCATATTCACTGAAAAACAGTCCCACAAACTACACCCCTAAAATACCATAAAATAGTCCCGAAAAACTGCACAACCAGAACATCAAAAATTGCAACAAAAACAGTCCCAAAATCGCACAAACTGTCACCCAAAACAGTCCCCAAATACCGCAAACAGTAACCAAACACAACGACCAGAAAATACAGCAAAAACAAAGAAAACAACAGCTCAAAACAGCCAGACGACGAAGGGAAACATTGAACCAGTGAACCGGAAAAGTTGCGGAGCATTAACCCTTCCGACGGCCGTGTAACACACTTCCAAGAGGAGACTTAAAAGGTAAGACCTGAGGGCACCCTTTTATTTAATTTTGTTCATGTTTTTCAGTTATTTATTATTATTTCTTCGCATGCGCATTGTTGGTTCATGTATGTTATTGGTATATGATGAATGATTTTGTGCTATCTCTCGTGGTATATCAGATGGAAACCCAGACGTAAATTCCGTAGCTGAATCCAAATGGACGGTAGTGCGGTCTGACCTTGGGATACAATTCCATGTACTACTTGAGAAACGCACATATTTCGTTTTATCTAATCTTGTGTTTATCCATCGTTCATTAGAAATAGCACATTATTTCCATGCATGATTTAGTTATTTCTTTCGCATTAGGAACTTAATTATATCTCTTCAACGTTTATGTTTAGACCATTATTATTTTTTTATGTTTCCGTATTTATCAATTTAATATGTTCATGGAATTTTGTGCTTGTCGTTATGTCGATTTACTTTTATGCATGCAAACTTAGATATAGGTTCTACTCCTAAGTATGCAAACTTAGATATAGGTTGTATGCAAACTTATATATAGATTATTCTTGTGTATGTGTTGCATGAGACTCGGTTATACTATCGCATAAAACCTTTCATTACAATTGGCATAAGTAAGGGACCATTCCAAACCCAATGGTTTGGGGTCTTCCTTTGCGAGGGGTGAGTGCGGCCTTAAATCATTTCCCAGTTCACGCTGGGTGGCGACTCCATTTTATTTCTCCGGTTTAGTCCCCCGCGGGCTATTGCGTACTCCCGGCCTGGCCGCGACCCTGGAACAACGTCGCCGATTTCAATGTCCTACAGTCTGGCGACTCCATTGGGGATAAAGAATCAACCCTTAAATAATGTCTTGTAATGTCTGTGATTTGTGCTTTAGTTAACCGTGTCTACAGTGGGTTGAAGGGGTTTAATCAAAGTCATTATTAGAGCTAGGTAATGGTTTGGTGTCTTCCTTCATTCACTACCTTTCTATTGCTGAAAGGAAAAGCTGTGAAGGCACCTAGATAATAATTTGCTCGAAGCTTACCGTGATGGACTAATTTGGAGGACCTATTGTTTATTCCTGTCACCAAGGCGATAAGAGCCTAATAGGCTTGGGTATTTAAGAGAGTTCGCTCCACCCTCCCTGTGGGGAATCTTCAATAAGAAATCCATTTGACAGTCATTCATATATCATCACTCGTTGGCACGTACCTTAACATATAAAAAAGGTGCGCTCACTTGGCCTCTCGAACCCTTGAGTGGGGAGACCTAGTTGTGGGCAATACTTCGCCAGCGGGAGCCTTTGTCTATACCCATATAAACCCGGAAGTGAACCATAGTTGTATGACCTATAGAAGCCACCCTTTTATACTTGTGTTTAGGACCATCATCATTTGGAATCAGTTGGACTTCTTGTCATAAGATGTGAACTTGTTGGGCCATTTAAACTGGGACGAGTTTATGTCTTATGACAATTGGGCCAAAATCTTCTAAAATACCGATGGTCCACTCTGTGTTTGGGCCCCCTATCATTTGAAGTTGTTTAGCCATGTTATCGTAAAGTGTAAACCTATTGGGCTTTTTGCAACTGGGACAAGTTTGCACCTCACAATAATGTGATTGAATGCTTTGAAATGATAATGGGCCAACTTGTATGAAAAACATGATGGGTTTAGGAGGTCCAAACGTGATCCAAATATGCTAGAAGCATGAGTTCGATATCCGCACTGGCTTTCATCTAGAAAGGACACGCCTTGTTACGGCATATTTGTATACTTTTGGACGCTTCTAAGTTCATCCTCATGACCACGGTTGCCGAAAGCCCAATTCGTCGTTTCTAGACAATGGCATGACCCCATAATCGGCTTAGTCCATGTTGTAAATGGGCGGTCTTTGTCTTTTACCGATGGAAAGGGACATAAGTGGCCGAGGTTCACCCCGTAGCATAGGAGAGAGCGATTCTGTGTACCTCACATTGGTGCATAAAATAAGCCATACCTAGGACATAAATGGACTTACCACGAGTGTGGGAGACAAAAGGTCGGAGGGATATATGTTGTTTTGATAACCACTGGCATCTTATGCATCTCATGCATACACGCATCATGTTAACCCCGTGTCTTAAAAGCCATTATAGATATCTGTTGGGTTAGGAAAAAGAAGATTTGTCAAAGAAGAGTTTAGCAAACATGGATATCGGGGAAAAGGAAACCGAGGAACATAAAACTTTACGGCAAGGATAGAAAGACCATTGTGGAAAAAAAAAAAGACAGAAAAAGAAAAAAAAAGAAGAAAAAAAAAAGAGAAAAGAAAAATTGCTTGTTTTTAGTCCTTGATAGTTAGACATAAGTCCGATGATGAAATTGATTGCTTTAGGGTGAAATCTTAGAACGATAAACTCTTGATGTGCTTTTATATGATACTTTGAGTAATTGATCTATGTTAGACTCGTAAGCACTTGATTATGGTTCTTAGCAGTGAAAACCTGAGTAGTTAGCAAAGTGACTAGTTGAAGAAATGGTAGGTCGGTGAATGACCGTTCGGCTAAATGTCTATCTTGATTTGCTTGCGTTATGATGTGTGGTATGGTTGAAAATAAAAGAAAAGTCTCTAAGGAAAATAATTAAACCACCTATAACCGATAAGCGTGAAGCTACCCATGGGCACATTTAGCACAGAAAAGCAACTGCATGCATAATTGAGACATCTAGGTTGGTTTGACCCATCGATCCCAATTTTTTGACGAATCATTAAGTTGGCTTACCTGGGGATGAATCTGCGAAGGAACCTTTGTACACACACACTTTGAGTCTGGCTTAGATCACTAATTCAAAGAATTGGATTTGAGTTGCGTTGAATGTTTTGAAGGTTCTCTGGTTTCAATACTGGGCATTCTTCGAGGGCAACAATATGTATAACTATTGGGACTATTCCGTAAGAGGCAGTATAGTATGTTGGTATGGAACGTCACATCACATGATCCACCTTGACCTAGTGCAAATAGCAGAGAGCAAAAAGCTAAACCAAGACTGGGGGCAACCAGACTACCACTTCGCGAATCAGGGACATAATGAGATATTGAGTCATGGGACCAAAGAAAACTGAGTAATCACCGGAGTAGAATTGACAAAAGGAAATTGTAAGCAGGCCCAACTGGCAATCAAAGACTTCTGTAGGCAAGGGGCGCCGATGAGCATAAAGAAGGCCTAACCCATTGGATTAGGAAACATATTCATGCATGCATGCATACACGTCATATATAAGCAAGTTTTGTCTTGTTTTTGTTCACAGGTTTTAAAGAAAAGGAAAAAATGACAAATACGAGCAAACCGGGAATGGCAACACACATCATCAGCTATATGGGAAATGAATCCCAGGTTTGAGGCCCACATTATCAGCAGCATCGGGAATGAATCCTAGGGTCGAGGCCCACATTATCAGTAGTTTCGGGAATGAATCCCAGGGTAGAGGTCCACATTATCAGCAATTTCAGGAATGAATCCCAGGGTCGAGGCCCACATTATCAGTAGTTTCAGGAATGAATCCTAGGGTCGAGGCCCACATTATCAGCAGTTTCAGGAATGAATCCCAGGGTCGAGGCCCACACTGTCAGCAGTTTCGGGAATGGATCCCAGGGCCGAGGACCACATTATCAGCAGTTTGGGGATGAATCCCAGGGTCGAGGCCAATTTTATCAGTTGTTTGGGGAATGAATCCTAGGGTCGAGGCCTATATTATCAGCAGTTTGGGGAATGAATCCCATGGTCGAGGCTCATATTATCAGCAGTTTGGGGAATAAATCCCAGGGTCGAGGCCCACATCATCAGCAGTTTCGGGAATGAATCCCAAGGTCGAGGCCCACATTATCAGCAGTTTGGGGAATAAATCCCAAGGTCGAGGCCCACATTATCAGCAGTTTGGGGAATGAATCCCAGGGTCGAGGCCCACATTATCAGCAGTTTCGGGAAGGAATCCTAGGGTCGAGGCCTACATTATCAGCAATTTGGAGAATGAATCCTAGGGTCGAGGCCTACATTATCAGCAGTTTGGGAAATAAATCTCAGGGTCGAGGCCCACATTATCAGTAGTTTGGGGAATGAATCCCAAGGCCGAGGCCCACATTATGAGCAGTTTGGGGAATGAATCCCAGGGTCGAGGCCCACATTATCAGTAGTTACGGGGAGAAATCCCATGGTCGAGGCTCACATTATCAGCAGTTTGGGGAATAAATCCCAGGGTTGAGGCCCACATTATCAACAGTTTGAGGAATGAATCCCAGGGTCGAGGCCCACATTATCAGCAGTTTCAGGAATGAATCCTAGGGTCGAGGCCTACATTATTAGCAGTTTGGGGAATGAATCCCAGGGTTGAGGCCCACATTATCAACAGTTTGAGGAATGAATCCCAGGGTCGAGGCCCACATTATCACCAGTTTCAGGAATGAATCCTAGGGTCGAGGCCTACATTATTAGCAGTTTGGGGAATGAATCCCAGGGTTGAGGCCCACATTATCAGCAGCATCGGGAATGAATCCCAAGGTCGAGGCCCACATTATCAGCAGCATCAGGAATGAATCCCAGGGTCGAGGCCCACAGTATCAGCAGTTTCGGGAATGAATTCCAGGGTCGAGGCCCACATTATCAGCAGCATCGGGAATGAATCCCTGGCTCGAGACCCACATTATCAATAGTTTCGGGAATGAATCCCTGGCTCGAGGCCCACACAGTCAACACAGTTCGGGAATAAAGCCCACATTCAGTACAGTTCGAGAATAGAGCCCACTCTCAGTATAGATCGGGAACAAAGCACAAGGAACAAAGCCCACAATCAGTTCAGTTTGGGGAATAAAGACCATTCTCAACACAGTTCAGGAACAAAGCCCACAATCAATTCAGTGCGGGAATAAAGCCCACAATCAACACAGCTCGGGAACAAAGCCCAAGGAATAAAGCCCCCAATCAATTCAGTTCGGTAATAAAGCCCACAATCAACATAGTTCAGGAACAAAACCCAGGGAATAAAGCCCACATTCAGTACAGCTTATGAATAAAGCCCACAATCTACACAGTTCGGGAACAAAGCCCAGAGAACAAAGCCCACTTTTTACACAGTTCGGGAACAAAGCCCAGGGAATAAAGCCCACATACAGTACAGATCGGGAATAAAGCCCACAATCTACACAGTTCTGGAACAAAGCCCAGGGAACAAAGCCCATTCTCTACACAGTTCGGGAACAAAGCCCATGGAATAAAGCCCACCATCAACATAGTTCCGGAACAAAGCCCAGTTTCTACACAGTTCGGGAACAAAGCCCAGGGAGCAAAGCCCACATTCAGTACAGTTCCGGAACAAAGCCCACTTTCTACATAGTTTGGGAACAATGCCGAGGGAACAAAGCCCACAGTCAGCTCAATTCGGGAACAAAACCCAGGGAACAAAGTCCACTCTTAACAAAGCCAAGGGAATAAAGCCTACAATCGGCACTGTTTTGGAATAAAGCCCACTCTCTACACAGCTCAGGAACAAAGCCCACATGTGGTTCGGGAACAAAGCCCAGCGGTCAAAAGCACCTCGCCATTATATTCAGCACAGTTCAGGAAAAAAGCCGGCTCTCAGGACAGCCAAAGAATAAAGCCCACACTCGGTGGTTCGGGAACAAAGGCCAGAGGTCAAAGCGACTCGTTATCAACTCAACTCAACTCAGTCACGGTTCGGGAATGGACCACCTTACAGTAACGGTTCGGGAATGGACCACCTAACAGTAATGGTTCGGGAATGGACCACCTCAGAGTAATGGTTCGGGAATGGACCACCTCACAGTAATGGTTCGGGAATGGACCACCTCACAGTAACAGTTCGGGAATAAAGCCCAGGGTCGAGGCCCACATTATAAGCAGTTTCAGGAATGAATCCCAGGGTCGAGGCCCACAGTCAACACAGTTTGGGAATAAAGCCCAGGTAACAAAGCCCACATTCAGCACAGTTCGGGAATAAAGCCCACAATCAATACAGTTCAGGAACAAAGCCCATTCTCTACACAGTTCGGGAACAAAGCCCACAATCAGTAACGGTTCGGGAATGGACCACCTCACAGTAACGGTTCGGGAATGGACCTCCTTACAATAACGGTTCAGGAATGAACCACCTCACAGTCACGGTTCGGGAATGGACCACCTCCTACAGTAACGGTCCGGGAATGGACCACCTCACAGTAACTGTTCGGGAATGGACCACCTCACAGTAATGGTTCGGGAATGGACCACCTCATACAGTAATGGTTTGGGAATGGACAACCTCATAGTAACGGTTCGGGAATGGACCACCTCACAGTAACGGTTCGGGAATGGACCACCTCTCAGTAACGGTTGAGGAATAGACCATCTCACAGTAACAGTTCGGGAACAAAGGCCACAGATTGTTCGGGAACAAATCCCAGAAGTCAAAAGCACCTCGCCATCACATTCAACACAGTTTGGGAATAAAGCCCATGGAACAAAGCCCACATTCGGTGGTTCGGGAACAAAGCCCAGGGGTCAAAGCACCTCACCACCTCTTATCAGTTCAGTTCAGTAGTGATTCCTAGAGATCGCAGCATATTGCAGGGATGAACCTCAGGGGTCGCAGCACCTCACCACCAGATCAACTCAGTTCGAAGCAACAAGCAAGTCAAGCTGTAGCTGGCGAGCCAGGTAAGTAAAAATGCATGCATAACTTTGATAGGATTGTCATTGTCAAACACTGCACAAGTCCTATCAAATTGGGGGCGACTGTAGGCACTGCATTTTTGCATAAGACCCGATGATGAGCCTCATATGGAGGTACTATCCTTTAAGTTGCGGAAGTCGTGGGTAACGGACGTCAGAAGGGAAAACTCAATACCTTATTGGACATTATTCGTTTGCTTAGCTTCGGGTTTGCTAGTTGGATATCTGTTTTAAAATTCATCCTTGGACAAAACCTACACACCAAGGAACCACCCCATACGCCCATAAGCCCACCAAGGAGTCATCTCACACGCCCACAGGCCCCAAATCCCATCCAAAAATATCCAACACATTAAACACATGTTGAAATCTAAACAATTCACCTTCTTAATTTAAATCAAATCACCTTCCCAAATTAAATAAATCAAATCAAATCACATGCCTAAATTAAAAAAATCAAAACAAATCCCATAAATCCATTTCCTAAATTAAAACAAATCACCTTCCTAATTTAACAAATCCTTTCCTTATAACAAACTAATTAAATATTCCCCAATTATTGCACAATCTTTTTCCCTACTCATACAAGGAAAACCCCCTAACCCTCTCCTATAAAAAGATACATAAACCAAACCCTTCTCCCCTAGCAAGCTCACTCACGGCACTCACAACCATAAACCCTAAGCTTACACTCTCTTCACGCCAAACACCAATATAATAAACACAAAGCAGCCACCATTCTTGGCCCATGACGTAAACAGTCACAAAAATAACCATTCATGATGTGAGAACATGAACCAATCTGCTCGGCACTCAAACACATTCAGACCAGAACACACAGACACAAGGCCATCACTCAAAGCCACTCACGACTGACACTTACACGCCCACTCAGCCACGTGAAACCCAACTCTCCACCGACCAAAGACACTCGACAACTCATTTAAACACAAAATCTCTGCCTAAAACCAGCGCACAAATTGCACACACTGATACATACCTTCCCTTCATAAACTGGATCTTAATTACCAAAAACAATCCAAAAAACTTCCCATAAATACCGAAAACTATCCACCAAACTGCACCGTAAATACCGCAGAAACCACCCCCTAAACCGCACCATAAAAGCCCGCACAACCCCTATATTCACTATAAAACAGTCCCAAAAACTGCACCCCTAAAATATCGCAAAATAGTCCAGAAAACTGCCCAACCAGAACATCAAAAACTGCAACAAAAATAGTCCCAAAATCGCACAAACCGTCACCCAAAACAGCTCCCAAATACCGCAAATAGTAACCAAACACAACGACCAAAAAATACAGCAAAAACAAAGAAAACAACAGCTCAAAACAGCGAGGCGACGAAGGGAAACATTGAACCAGTGAATCGGAAAAGTTGCGGAGCATTAACCATTCCGACGGCCGTGTAACGCACTTCCAAGAGGCGACTTAAAAGGTAAGACTTGAGGGCACCCTTTTATTTATTTTCGTTCATCTTTTTTCAGTTATTTATTATTATTTCTTCGCATGCGCATTGTTGGTTCATGTATGTTATTGTTATGGGATGAATAATTTTGTGCTATCTCTTGTGGTATATCGGATGGAAACCCAGACGTAAATTCTGTAGCCGAATCCAAATAGACGGTAGTGCGGTCTGAACTTGGTATTCAATTCCACATACTACTAGAGAAACGCACATATTTCGTTTTATCTAATCTTGTGTTTATCCATGGTTCATTAGAAATAGCACGTTTTTTCCATGCATGATTTAGTTACTTCTTTCGCATTAGGAACTTAAGTATATTTCTTCAACGTTTATGTTTACACCATTATTATTTATTTATGTTTCCGCATTTATCAATTTAATATGTTCATGGAATTGTGTGCTTGCCGTTATGTCGATTTACTTCTATGCATGCAAACTTAGATATAGGTTCTACTCCTATGTATGCAAACTTAGATATAGATTAGTCTTGCGTATGTGTTGCATGAGACTCAGTTATACTATCTCATAAATCCTTTGATTACAATTGGCATATTAAGGGACCATTTCGAACCCAATGGTTTGGGGTATTCCCTTGCGAGGGGTGAGTGCGACCTTAAATCATTTCCCAGTTCATGCTGGGTGGTGACTCCATTTTATTTCTCTGGTTTAGTCCCCCACGGGCTACTCCATACTCCTGGCCGGGCCGCGAGCCTGGAACAGCGTCGCCGATTTTTGTGTCCTACAGTCTGGCGACTCCACTGGGAATAGAGAATCATCCCTTAAAAATGTCTTGTCATGTCTATGATTTGTGCTTTAGTTAACCGTGTCGACAGTGGGTTGAAGGGGTTTAATCAAAGGCATTATTAGAGGTAGGTAATTGTTTGGTGTCTTTCTTCATTCACTACCTTTCTATTGGCTGAAGGAAAAGCTGTTAAGGCACTTAGATAATAATTTGCTCGAAGCTTACCGTGATGGACTAATTTGGAGGACCTATTATCTATTCCTGTCACGAAGGTGATAAGAGCCTAATAGGCTTGGGTATTTAAGAGAGTTTGCTCCACCCTCCCTCTGGGGAATCTTCAATAAGAAATCCATTTGACAGTCATTCATGTATCATCACTCGTTGGCACGTACCTTAGCGTATAAAAAAGGTGTGCTCACTTGGCCGCTCGACCCTTGAGTGGGGAGACCTAGTTGTGGGCAATCCTTCGCTAGCGGGAGCCTTTGTCTATACCCCTAAAAACCCACATGTGAACCATAGTAGTATGGCCTATAGAAGCCACCCTTTTATGCTTGTGTTTAGGACCATCATCATTTGGAATCAGTTGGACTTCTTGTCATAAGATGTGAACTTGTTGTGCCATTTAAACTGGGACGAGTTTACGTCTTATGACAATTGGGCCAAAATCTTCTAAAATATCGATGGTCCATTCTCTGTTTGGGCCCCCTATCATTTGAAGTTGTTTAGCCATGTTATCGTAAAGTGTAAACATGTTGGGCCTTTTGCAACTGGGACAAGTTTGCACCTCGCAATAATGTGATTGAATGCTTTGAAATGATAATGGGCCAACTTGTATGAAAAACAAGATGGGTTTAGGAAGTCCAAACGTGATCCAAATATGCTAGAAGCATGAGTTCGATATCCGCATTGGCTTTCATCTAGAAAGGATACGCCTTGTTACGACATATTTGCATACTTTTGGACGCTTCTAAGTTCATCCCCATGACCACGGTTGCCGAAATCCCAATTCGTTGTTTCTAGACGATGGCATGACCTAATAATCGGCTTAGTCCATGTTGTAAATGGGCGGTCTTTGTCTTTTATCGATTGAAAGGGACAGAAGTGGCCGAGGTTCACCCCGTAGCATATGAGAGAGCGATTCTGTGTACCTCACATTGGTGCATAAAATAAGCCATACCTAGGACATAAATGGACTTACCACGAGTGTGGGAGACATAAGGTTGGAGGGATATATGTTGTTTTGATAATCACTGGCATCTTATGCATCTCATGCCTACACGCATCAAGTTAACCCTCTGTCTTAAAAGCCATTATAGATATCCGTTGGGTTAGGAAAATAAGACTTGTCAAAGAAGAGTTTAGCAAACATGGATATCGGGGAAAAGGAAACCGAGGAACAGAAAACTTTACGGCAATGATAGAAAGACCATTCTGGAAAAAAAAGACATAAAAAAAAAAAAAAAAGAAAAAAAAAAGTAAAAGAAAAATTGCTTATTTTTAGTCCTTGATAGTTAGACATAAGTCCGATGATGAAATTGATTGCTTTATGGTGAAATCTTAGAAACGATAAACTCTTGATGTGCTTTTATATGATACTTTGAGTAATTGATCTATGTTAGACTCGTAAGCACTTGATTATGGTTCTTAGCAGTGAAAACCTGAGTAGTTAGGAAAGTGACTAGTTGAAGAAATGGTAGGACAGTGAATGACCATTCAGCTAAATGTCTATCCTGATTTGCTTGTTTTATGATGTGTGGTATGGTTGAAAATAAAAGAAAATTCTCTAAGGAAAATAATTAAACCACCTATAACGATAAGCGTGAAGCTACCAATGGGCGAGTACTAGGACCACCATGAGGGAAATGCTACCTTAAAGGATAGGTGTGTTGAAAAAAAAAAGAAAAAGAGAAAGAAAACCATATCACATTGAGCACAGAAAAGCAACTGCAGGCATAATGAGACATCTAGGTTGGTTTGACCCATCGATCCCAATTTTACGAAATCATTAAGTTGGCTTACCTGGGGATGAATCTGCGAAGGAACCTTTGCACTCACACACTTTGAGTCTGGCTTAGATCACTAATTCAATACTGGGCATTCTTTGAGGGCAACAATATGTATAACTATTGGGACTATTTTGTAAGAGGCAGTATAATATGTTGGTATGGAACGTCACATCACATGATCCACCTTGACCTAGTGCAAACAGCAGAGAGTAGAAAACTAAACCAAGACTGGGGGCAACCAGTCTACCACCTCACGAATCAGGGACATAATGAGATATTGAGTCATGGGACCAAAGAAAACTGAGCAATCACCAGAGTAGAATTGACAAAAGGAAACTGTAAGTATGACTAGGGGTAAATCAAAGACTTCTGTAGGCAAGGGGCGCCGAGGAGCACAAAGAAGGCCTAACCCATTGGAATAGGAAACATATTTATGTATGCATGCATAGACGTCATATACACGTAATTTTTGTCTTGTTTTTGTTTCACAGGTTTTAAAGAAAAGGAAAAAATGACAAATACGAGCAAACCGGGAATGGCAACACACATCATCAGCTGTATCGGAAATGAATCCCAGGGTCGAGGCCCACATTATCAGCAGCATCGAGAATGAATCCCAGCGTCGAGGCCCACATTATCAGCAGTTTCGGGAATGAATCCCAAGGTCGAGGCCCACATTATCAGCAATTTCGGGAATGAATCCCAGGGTCGAGGCCAATATTATCAGCAGTTTCAGGAATGAATCATAGGGTCGAGGCCCACATTATCCGCAATTTTGGGAATGAATCCCAGGGTCGAGGCCTACACTGTCAGCAGTTTTAAGAATGGATCCCATGGTAGAGGCCCACATTATCAGCTGTTTGGGGAATGAATCCCAGGGTCGATGCCCATTTTATCAGCAGTTTGGGGAATGAATCCTACGGTCGAGGCCCATATTATCAGCAGTTTGGGGAATGAATCCCAAGGTCGAGGACCATATTATCAGCAGTTTGGGAAATGAATCCCAGGGTCGAGGCCCACATTATCAGCAGTTTCGAGAATGAATCCCAAGGTCGAGGCCCACATTATCAGCAGTTTGGGGAATGAATCCCAAGGTCGAAGCCCACATTATCAGCAGTTTGGGGAATGAATCCCAGGGTTGAGGCCCACATTATCAGTAGTTTCGGGAAGGAATCCCAGGGTCGAGGCCCATATTATCAGCAGTTTGGGGAATGAATCCCAGGGTCGAGGCCCACATTATCAGCAGTTTGGGAAATAAATCTTAGGGTCGAGGCCCACATTATCAGCAGTTTGGGGAATGAATCCCAAGGTCGAGGCCTACATTATCAGCAGTTTGGGGAAAGAATCCCAAGGTCGAGGCCCACATTATCAGCAGTTATGGGAAGGAATCCCAGGGTCGAGGCCCACATTATCAGCTGTTTGAGGAATGAATCCCAGGGTCGAGGCCCACATTATCTGCAGTTTCAGGAATGAATCCCAAGGTCGAGGACCACATTATCAGTAGTTTCAGGAATGAATCCTAGGGTCGAGGCCCATATTATTAGCAGTTTGGGGATTGAATCCTATGGTCGAGCCCATATTATTAGCAGCATCGGGGAATGAATCCCAGGGTCGAGGGCCATATTATCAGCAGCATCAGGAATGAATCCCAGGGTCGAGGCCCATAGTATCAGCAGTTTCGGGAATGAATCCCATGGTCGAGGCCCACATTATCAGCAGCATCGGGAATGAATCCCTAGGTCGAGGCCCACATTAGCAGCAGTTTCGGGAATGAATCCCAGGGTCGAGGCCCACACAGTCAACACAATCGGGAATAAAGCCCATATTTAGTACAGTTCAGGAATAAAGCCCACTCTCAGCACAGATCGGGAACAAAGCCCAGGGAAAAAGCCCATAATCAGTACAGTTCGGTAACAAAGCCCACAATCAGTTCAGTTTGGGAATAAAGCCCACTCTCAACACACTTCGGGAACAAAGCCCACAATCAATTCAGTTTAGGAATAAAGCCCACAATCAACATAGTTCGGGAACAAAGCCCAGGGAATAAAGCCCACAATCAATTCAGTTCTAGAATAAAGCCCACAATCAACACAGTTCGGGAACAAAACCCAGGGAATAAAGCCCACTTTTAGTACAGCTCAGGAATAAAGCCCACAATCTACACAGTTCAGGAACAAAGCCCAGGGAAAAAAACCCATTTTCTACACAGTTCAGGAACAAAGCCCAGGGAATAAAGCCCATATTCAGTACAGCTCGGGAATAAAGCCCACAATCTACACAGTTCGGGAACAAAGCCCATTCTTTACACAGTTCGGGAACAAAGGCCAGGGAATAAAGCCCACCATCAACATAGTTCTGGAACAAAGCCAACTTTCTACAGAGTTCGGGAACAAAGCCCACATTCAGTACAGTTCGGGAACAAAGCCCACTTTCTACGCAGTTCGGGAACAAAGCCCAGGGAACAAAGCCCACAGTCAGCTCAATTCGGGAATAAAGCCCGCTGTTAACAAAGCCCAGGGAATAAAGCCCACAATCAGCATTGTTTTGGAACAAAGCCCACTCTCTACACAGCTCGAGAACAAAGCCCACAGTCAGCTTAATTCGGGAACAAAGCCCACATGTGGTTCGGGAACAAAGCCCAGGGGTCAAAAGCACCTCGCCATCACATTCAGCACAGTTCGGGAACAAAGCCCGCTCTCAGCACAGCCAGGGAATAAAGCCCACACTCGGTGGTTCGGGAACAAAGCCCAAAGGTCGAAGCGCCTCATCATCAACTCAACTCAACTCAGTCACGGTTCGGGAATGGACCACCTCACAGTAACTGTTCGGGAATGGACCACCTAATACAGTAATGGTTCGGGAATGGACCACCTCACAGTAACGATTCGGGAATGGACCACCTCACAGTAATGGTTTGGGAATGGATCACCTCATAGTAACGGTTCGGGAATGGACCACCTCAGAGTAACGGTTCGGGAATGGACCACCTCACAGTAATGGTTCGGGAATGAACCACCTCACAGTAACGGTTCGGGAATGGACCACCTCACAGTAACAGTTCGGGAATAAAGACCAGGGTCGAGGCCCACATTATCAGCAGTTTCAGGAATAAATCCCAAGGTCGAGGCCCACAGTCAACACAGTTCGGGAATAAAGCCCAGGGAACAAAGCCCACATTCGGCACAGTTCAGGAATAAAGCCCACAATCAATACAGTTCGGGAACAAAGCCCACTCTCTAGACAGTTAGGGAATAAATCCCACAATCAGTAATGGTTCAGGAATGGACCACCTCACAGTAACGGTTCGGGAATTGACCACCTCACAGTAACGGTTCGGGAATGGACCACCTCATACAGTAAGGATTCAGGAATGGACCACCTCACACTAACGGTTCGGGAATGGACCACCTCACAGTAACGGTTCGGGAATGGACCACCTCATACAGTAATGGTTTGGGAATGGAAAACCTCACAGTAACGGTTCTGAAATGTACCACCTCATAGTAAAGGTTCGGGAATAGACCACCTCACAGTAACGGTTCGGGAATGGACCATCTCACTGTAACGGTTCGGGAATGGACCACCTCACAGTAATGGTTTGGGAATGGACCACCTCACAGTAACGGTTCAGGAATGGACCACCTCACAGTAACAGTTCGGGAAAAAATGCCACAGATTGTTCCGGAACAAAGCCTAGAGGTCAAAAGCACCTCTCCATCACATTCAGCACAGTTTGGGAATAAAGCCCAGGGAACAAAGCCCACATTCGGTGGTTCGGGAACAAAGCCCAGGGGTCGAAGCACCTCACCACCTGTTATCAGTTCAGTTCAGTAGTGATTCCTATAGATCGCAGCATCTTACAGGGATGAACCTCAGGGGTCGCAACACCTCACCACCAGATAAACTCAGTTCGAAGCAACAGGCAAGTCAAGCTGCAGCTGGCGAGCCAGGTAAGTAAAAATGCATGCATAACTTTGATAGGATTGTCATTGTCACACACTACACAAGTCCCATCAAATTGGGGGCGACTGTAGGCACTGTATTTTTGCATAAGACCCGATGATGAGCCTCGTATGGAGGTACTACCCTTTAAGTTGCGGAAGTCGCGGAAAACGGACGTCAGAAGGGAAAACTCAATACCTTATTGGACTTAATTCATTTGCTTAGCTTCGGGTTTACTAGTTGGATATCTGTTTTAAAATTCATCCTTGGCCAAAACACACACACCAAGGAACCACCCCACACACCCATAAGCCCACCAAGGAGTCATCTCACACGCCCACAAGCCCAAAATCCCATCCAAAAATATCCAACACATTAAACACATGTTGAAATCTAAACAAATCACCTTCTTAATTTAAATCAAATCACCTTCCCAAATTAAATAAATCAAATCAAATCACATGCCTAAATTAAAAAAATCAAAACAAATCCCATAAATCTCTTTCCAAAACTAAAACAAATCACCTTCCTAATTTAACAAATCCTTTCCTTATAACAAACTAATTAAATATTCCTCAATTATTGCACAATCTTTTTCCATACTCATACAAGGAAAACCCCCTAACCCTCTCCTATAAAAAGACACATAAACCAAACCTTTCTCCCCCAGCAAGCTCACTCACGGCACTCACAACCATAAACCCTAAGCTTAGAATCTCTTCACGCATAACACCAATATAATAAACACAAACCAGCCACCCTTCTCGGCCCATGACGTAAACAGTCAACTAAAATAACCCTTCATGCCATGAGAACATGAACCAATCTGCTCGGCACTCAAACACATTCACACCAGAACACGCACACACAAGGCCATAACTCAAAGCCACTCACGACTGACACTTACACACCCACTCAGCCACGTGAAACCCAACTCTCCACCGACCAAAGACACTCGAAAACTCATTTAAACATAAAATCTCAGCCTAAAACCAGCGCACAAATTGCACACACCGACACATACCTTCCTTTCACAAACTGCATCATAATTACCAAAACCTATCCACCAAACTGCCCCTAAATACCGAAAACTATCCACCAAACTGCACCGTAAATATCGCAGAAACAACCCCCTAAACTGCACCACAAACAGCCCGTACAGCCCCCCCCATATTCACTACAAAACAGTCACGCAAACTGCACCCGTAAAATACCGCAAAACAGTCCCGAAAAATTGCTCAACGAGAACATCAAAAACTACAACAAAAACAGTCCCAAAATCACACAAACCGTCACCCAAAATAGCCCTCAAATACCGCAAACAGTAACCAAACACAACGACTAGAAAATACAGCAAAAACAAAGAAAACAACAGCTCAAAATAGCGTGGCGACGAAGGAAAACATTGAACCAGTGAACCGGAAAAGTTACGGAGCATTAACCCTTCCGACGGCCGTGTAACGCACTTCCAAGAGGCGACTTAAAAGGTAAGACCCGAGGGCACCCTTTTATTTATTTTCGTTCATCTTTTTCAGTTATTTATTATTATTTCTTCGCATGCTCATTGTTGGTTAATGTAAGTTATTGTTATTGGATGAATGATTTTGTGCTATCTCTCGTGGTATATCGGATGGAAACCCAGTCTTAAATTCCGTAGCCAAATCCAAATGGATGGTAGTGAGGTCTGAACTTGGGATACAATTCCACGTACTACTTGAGAAAAGCACATATTTCATTTTTTCTAATCTTGTGTTTATCCATGGTTAATTAGTAATATCACGTTATTTCCATGCATGATTTAGTTATTTCTTTCGCATTAGGAATTAATTATATCTCTTTATTGTTTATGTTTAGACCATTATTATTTATTTATGTTTCCGCATTTATCAATTTATTATGTTCATGGAATTATGTGCTTGCCGTTATGTCGATTTACTTTTATGCATGCAAACTTAGATATAGGTTCTACTTCTATGTATGCAAACTTAGATACAGGGTGTATGCAAACTTAGATATAGATTATTCTTGCGTATGTGTTGCATGAGACTCTGTTATACTATCGTATAAATCCTTTCATTACAATTGGCATAAGTAAGGGACCATTCCGAACCCAATGGTTTTTGGTCTTCCCTTGCGAGGGGTGAGTGCGGCCTTAAATCATTTCCCAGTTCACGCTGGGTGGCGACTCAATTTTATTTCTCCGATTTAGTCCCCCGCGGGCTACTCCGTACTCCCGACTGGGCCACGAGCCTAAAACAGCGTCGCTGAATTCTGTGTCCTACAGTAAGAATGAATGAATTCCATATCTATGTAAAATGTTCCCGGCTACACACCAAACCATACCCCCAAAATACGTAGTTATTGGCCGGGAATGCAACACCAACCTCACCATAGTAAATCAAAGGACATAACCTGTCATACATGAGTTCGTAGTATACTCAGGATTAAGATCGAATCCATATATGACCATATATTAGATAAAATGAATTTCTTCGGTTAACGGATATTAAAAAAAATTCGTATTTATCTGAGTCCAGTCCTATATGATCTCATCATACAAGGTGCCTCCATTCTTATATCACTACATGAACGATCCCGGATCAAGGTCATCATACAAGTATAGAATGGACCGCAGCTATCGATAAACCACAAACAAAGTACCTTATTTGTTTGCTCTCTATTGACTATTTAGATTACTAACTCCAGACTTAAATCATCTTGTGCTTCAAACATACACTAAGTCTGAAGGTACAAGAGTGATCAAGGTAAACAAGACAATTGGACAATATACGATATAAATGAAATAATTTTGATAAAATGAATAATGCATTTATTATTACTACAATAATCAATTTCGTTTTACATTACTTGAAGCTTTAGGACATAAATCCCAACAATCTCCGACTTGGGCTAGAGCAAATGGGATATGTCATGTAATCATAAACCTTTTAGGTGACCTTCAAACACTTTAGCCGATAAGGTCTTTGTAAACAAATCATCCAGATTATCTGCGAATGGAATCTGCATGACAGCGATAACTCCTCTCTACACTATCTCCCTGATGAGGTGATACTTCTCTCAATATGTTTACCCCTCTTGTGGCTTCTGGTTCTTTGGAGTTCGGCACTGCACCACTATTATCATAATAAAGTGTGAGTGGTTTATCCATATCTGGAACAACTTCCAGATCTACAAGAACTTACAGAGCCAGACTGCTTCCTTAGCTACTTCACAAGTTGCTACATATTCAGCCTCCATGGTGGAGTCAGCAATACAAGATTGCTTTATGCTTCTCCATACTATAGCCCCACCACCTAGGGTGAACACTAATCCATATGTTGATTTCCTAGAATCGACATCCGTCTGAAAATAAGAGTCAATATACCCTATCAGAATCATATCCTAACCTGTATATACAAGCATATAATTTCTCGTTCTCCGAAGATACTTGAGAATATGTTTCACCGCTACCCAATGATCAAATCTTGGGTTGGATTGAAACCTACTGACTACTCCCACTGTAAAACAGATGTATGGTCTCGTGCATAACATATCATACATAAGACTTCCAACTGTTTAAGCATATGGTATATGTCTCATCTCTTCAACTCCTTGAGGTGTCTTAGGAGACTGTTCATTAGACAAATGAATTCCATGCCTGAAAGGTAAATTACCTTTCTTGGAATTCTGCATACCAAATCGCACAAGAATCTTATAGATATAGGATGCTTGAGACATTGCTAACAGTCGTTTCTTGCGATCCCAAATGATCTGGATCCCAAGTACATAACTTGCCTCTCCCAAATCTTTCATTTGGAATTGGTTAGCTAGCCAAATTTTCACGTTCGATAATATCTTTACATCATTCCCAATGAGTAAAATATCATCGATGTATAACACAAGGAAAACCACCTTAGTATCAATGATGCGCTTATAGACATAAGGCTTATCGATGTTATGTTCAAAGTTATAAGATTTGATCGTAGTATCAAGCCTTATGTTCCAAGATCTAGATGCTTGCTTAAGTCCATAAATGGACCTTTGCAACTTGCAAACGTTTTGCTCTTGACATTAGGTAATGAACCCCTCTGGTTGTACCATATAGATACTCTAATCAAGATTTCCATTCAAGAATGTAGTCATGACGTCTATTTACCAAATCTCATAGTCATAATATGCAGCAATGGAAAGAAGAATCCTGATGGATTTAAGCAGGGCTACTGTTGAGAAATTTTCTTCATAGTCAACTCCCTCTTTCTGGGTATAACCCTTTGCCACTAGCCTAGCCTTGAAAGTCTGTACTTTCCCATCTATTCCTTTTTTTTCTCTTGTAGATCCACTTGTAACCTATGAGTTTTACCCCATCAGGTTGGTCTATAAGTTCCTAGACTGAGTTAGTGTACATAGACTCCATCTCGAGGTTCATGGCTTTGAGCTATTCCTCTTTATCAGTATCTTCCATTGCACTACGATGGAACAATGTATCATCTACACCATAACACAAGATGCAATAGCTTACACCTCACCATTTCCTAGATAGCGTTCAGGTTGTCTCACAACCCTCCCACCACGTCTAAGTGGTATGGTATCCTGATAAACTTGTATATGACTTTCAGATGTTGAAGTTGTTATGTCTTTTTCAACATTTGAAAATGGTGTAGTGGTGGTACCAGCAAGTAACTCCTCAAGTAACACTTTACTTCGAGGTTTGAACTCTCTCATATAGTCCTCCTCAAGAAATGTAGCATTTGTTGATATAAATATTTTAGTATCTTCTGGACTATAAATGAATCCACCCCTAGTTTACTTAGGATAACCTACAAATAGGCACACCTGTGAACGTGGTTCCAACTTACTAGTCTTGTTCTTTAGCACATGTGCCGAACACCTCCATATACGGAAATATCGCAAACTAGCTTTACGACGATTCCACAACTCTGAGAGAGTCTTAGGAATAGACTTAGAATGAACTACATTCAGGACATACATTGCAGTTTGTAATGCATACCCCCAGAATGAACTAGGTAGAGTGCTATAACTAAACACTGATCTCATTATGTCTAGTAGGGTCTGATTTCTCCTTTCTGTAACACCATTTTTTTGTGGTGTTCCAGGTGCTGTGAACTGTGAAATAATTCCATGCTCAACTAGGAATTCCTTGAAATATCTATAAAGGTATTCTCCTCTATGATCTGATCGTAGAATTTTGATGCTTTTACCTAACTGGTTCTCAACCTCAGCACGATACTCTTTGAACTTTTCAAATGTATCTGACTTGTGCTGCATTAGGTAAACATACCAATATCTGGAATAATCGTCAATAAAAGTGACGAAATATTCATAACCACCTCAGGCTTTTACATTCATCGTTCCGAAAACGTCCTAATATATTAGCTCAAGTGTTTCTTTGGCTCTTATCCCTTTTCCAGTAAAAGGTCTCTTAATCATTTTGCCTTCTAGATAGGATTCGTAGACATGTAAAGTACCGAGTCTTAACTGATTTAAAACTCTGTTCTTAATTAGTCTATCTATCTGGTCAAGGTTAATGTGACCAAGTCTAAGGTGCCATAAATAGGTATCATCATGAGAAATCTTTTTCCGTTTAGTTTTAGATCTTTCAATCTTAAACATTTCAGTATTAAACAGCGATTCATGCATTAACGACCTTAATATATATAAATTATTCTCGGAGTTTCCCGTGTATATATTTAATCCATTTCTACTAATTATAACTGACTTATTATTAAATGAAATATAAAAACCACATTCCATAAGTTTTGTTACAGAAATCAAATTCCTGCGAAAACCAGGAATATACAGCCATCCATTTAAATATAAATAACTCTTATTAAAATTCAAAATTGAAACTCCCACTGCTTTTGCTGAAACAACATCCCATATCCCAACTCTCGTTGTAAAGCTACCTTCAGCAAGGTCCATCCATGAGTCAAGTAGCTGCAAAGAACAACAAACATGGTTAGTGGCACCAGAATCAACAATCCATATGGATTTATCATCCTCCACTAAAAGAGACTCAATGATAAATAAATCTTATTTACCTGTATTATTCTTTCTTTAAGCTCAGCAAGGTATTTCAGATAATTCCTTTTCCAATGCCCTTGTTGTTCACAAGGGAAACATTTTCATTTGGCATTGGTTCCTTTAGAGCCTTTTTTGTTCTTCTTTTTCATTGGTTTTGCCTTTGCCTTATAATTGCGTTTCTTCTTCTTCTTTGCAGATTTAGAAGATTCAGCAACATTTGCCTCGACATTGGACCTACGAGGACCATTCATAATGGACTCGTAATTGGTGAGCTCATTTAACAGTTCAATCAACTTATTCATAGAACAATTGCTTTTAAACTACATGAAACTCTTCGAAAGGGTTTCCATGATCATTGTCACCTGGCTTTGCATATTGATACGTGCACCATGGGTTTCAGCCATATTAAGATGAGACATCATCCTCAACATATAGTCTCGGACCGATGTGTCTTCCTTCATTCGAGCCGGTCAATATAGAGACTATTGCCTTATGTTGTTGCTGGTCTGAAGGTTGCCCGAACATGTTCTGTAATGACTACATAATCATTGATGCTGTCACCATAGGCTCATTCTATGTAGCAAGAACCTCATACATGGACGCTATCAAATAAATATAGGCTTTATCATCAACTTTAATCCAATTATTATAGGCATTACGTGCAGCTCTGCCAGCGTTTGGTGCTGGCTCAAGAGGACATTCCTCCATTAGTATAAATTTAAGGTCTTCATAGACCAACAAGCATTCATGTCATTCATGTCACTTTTCCATTTGACATAATTATCCCCGATTAATTTTTCTTGTTGTTTGAGAATTGAGATAATTACAGATGCCATGACTGAAAAAATAATAAACGCGCATTCAAAATTCATTCGTCGCATATTAAAATTGTCAAACATTTAGTCATAAAATTAAACATGATACATGATACATGATCAATGTATAATGAATTATAAACATAAAAGAATTACTATGCCACGATTATCTATCATCCCACAAATAAGTGCCGCCGTAGGGTAGGTTTAGTATTCGCATGATAGACTGAGACATTCTCAATTGATTAATATATCTGAAATAACTCTTATTCCTATATTAATCAACTATCGTTATTTTGATCAAGGAAGCTTTGATTAACAACTTAATCATTCCTTTGTTAGTGTGACCCATTATTTCAAAACCATTGGAATTAACTAGTGAAGCGCCGCCGTAGAGTAGGTCAAATCACCAGATACATCTAGTGTTGGATAATTATGACCCATAACATCACTATTTGCAAAGACATGACGTTCTTTGTACAAATTAACTGGGTGAAAAAGAAAATTGCTCTTTACATTTTGTAATTGGATTACTTGGATATATAAATGATAAAAGTCCATATGATTAGTACCAGATTAATAAGATATGATACAATATTAATTCACACGAAAGGTTTAATCATTAAATATCCCTAGTCGTAGTATTATCGAGACTGGACATCGATAATGCGGAATAAGCTAGTATTACAGTTGTGCGCGTTATGGAAGCTTAACAACATAGTTCTCATATATTTGGGTATTAGATACTCATGCAAGTGTAATAAGAGGTTCTGTTTGCCGATGGTATGGGAACAACTTTGCTCTGGATAAACCCCTCGGAATCCCATTGGTAGTATGACTATGTGTCTATAGGAATCCGAATCAGGGTAGGTGTATATAGTCTTAACCTGAGACTTGCATCGCTAATACTTATGACAATCAATATGCTTTGGTTTTGGTCATCCAGAGCTTTAACAGGTTCTGCGTACGCCTCTTCTGGGTTTACTAAGAATCGTAGTGTATTGGGTGTGATGTCAAGATGGAAGTATCACTTCAACCATATGGAGATGATGATCACGCAGGATACAAAACTAGTACTCTAAAGTGCTGCAACCATCGGGAAAATATGACTAGGTCATGACTTTCTGATCAAAGAGACTAGTTGCTGATGATCCGATATATGCTTCGTACGGGGCATACACAATTCCACCCCTAGGCCTAGTGTAGGACACAGAAATCAGTGACACTATTTTAGGCTTGCGGCCTAGTTGGGAGTACGAAGTAGCCCACGGGGGAACTAAACCAGAGAAATAACATGGAGTCGCCACCCAGTGTGAACTGGGAAAATGATTTAAGGCCGCACTCACCCCTTGCAAGGGAGACCTCAAATCGTTGTGTTCGGAATGGTCCCTTACTTATGCCACTTGTAATGAATGGATTTATGCAATAATCTAACCATGTCTACGCAACATAACCTACATCTAAGTTTGCATATAACCTATATCTAATTTGCATGCATAAAAGTAAGTCGAAATAACGGCAAGAACACAATCTCATGAACATATTGAATTATTAAAGTGAAAATAAATAACAACCTAAACATAAACAAAATTAAATTCCTAATGCGAAAGAAATAACTAATCATGCTTGGAAATAACCAACTAAATCATGCATAAAAATAAATAACATACTAAACGACTAAATCATGGTTAGAAAAATAAATAACATACTAAACGACTAAATCATGCATAAACATAAGATTGGATGAAATGAAATATTTGTGTCTCTCAAGTGGTACGTGGAGTTATTTCCGAAGTACAAACCGCACTACCGTCCATTCAGATTCGGCTACATAATTTACGTCTGAGTTTCCATCCGATATACCACATGAGAGAACACATATTCCATTCAACCGAAGGTCATATCATACATCAATCAACAATACTCATGCGAAGTAAAATAAGAAAATAAATAAAAATAAAGGAGAATGAATAAAAAAGGGTGCCCTCAGGTCTAACCTCTTAAGTCATCTTTTGGAAGTGTGTTACACGGCCGTCAGAAGGGTTAATGCTCAGCAACTCATTTGGTTTACTGGTTCATTGTTTTCCTTCGCTGCCTCGCTGTTTTGGGCTGCTGTTTGTTCACTATTTTTGCGGTAATTAAGTGTAGTTTTCTGGATAGATTTGCAGTGGTTTAGGACAGTTTTGCTGGGCAAATTTTTGGTGGTTTAAGTGCAGTTCAGGGTCTAATTTTTGGTGGTTAAGATGCAGTTTTCAAGGGCTATTTGTTGGTAGTTTCAGATGCAGTTTGCGCGGATTATAAGCTGTTTGTAGGCGAGAATTGAAGGCAATGCATGAGGTGTTTGGTGCATGAATTGAAGGTAGTGCATGGGCTGTTTGTGGGCGTGAATTGAAGGCAGTGCAAGGGCTGTTTCGTGGGTGCTTGGTACGTGAAGTTGGGAGGCTGTGTTGAGGGGTCTGGTACGTGAAGTTGGGGGGCTGTGTTGAGGGCTGCTTCGTGGGTGAGAAGAGGACGTGAGTGAGGGCTGTTTCGTGGGTGTTTATTTGACGTGAATGGAGGCTGCTTCATGAGTGTTATTTGACGTGAGTGAGGGCTGTTTCGTGGGTGTTTATTTGGCGTGAATATAGGCTGCTTCATGGGTGTTATTTGACGTGAGTGAGGGCTGCTTCGTGGGTGAGAGTGATGAGTGAGTGTATGCGTGAGGCTGTGATGAATGAGTGTGTGCGTGAGGGTTGTGATCAGTGAGTGTGTGCGTGAGGATTGTGTGTGAGAGAGAAGCATGCGTGAAGGGGCTGAGGTGTGTTTGTTGTCGGTCTGGTGGCTGATGAGGGTTATTGTGGTTCGTGGGGCAGTTTGTATGTGTTTTGTGAGAGATTAGGGTTTGTTATGGTGCGGTTCAGGTGCACAGGTTTATTGCCGAGAGGAGAGAGGTGAAAGGGGAATGAGAACCATGGCTTAGGGTTTTGATTTTTGTGTGTTGTGTCGTGAGAGTCTAGGTGAGATTAAGGAAGAGATGCGCGATGGAGCAAGGAATGCTAGGGGTTCTAAGGGTTGGGTTTATGCTTTTTTTTATAGGTAAGGGTGGAGGTTATCCTTATACGGGTAGGGAAAGAATATTCCAATTATGGGGATATCTTTTAATTTATGTATCATAAGGAAAAGATCTCTTCATTTTAGGAAAGGTAAATTGATTTAATTAGATTAGATTTTATTTGATTTTATTTAGTTTAGGAATGTGATTTAATTTAATTAGGAAGGTGATTTATGAGATTTGATTTGATTCTTTTAATTTGGGAAGGTGATTTGATTTGATTCTTTTAATTTGCGAAGGTGATTTATTAGGATTTCAACATGTGTTTAATGTGTGGATTTATTATCTTGGAGGGATTATGGGCGTGTGGTTGGTAATTTTGGTGGGCTTGGTGTGTGGGCTTGGTGTATGGCTTGCGGGGGTTTTGGGCCAAGGATAAGTTTTAAAACAGAATCCTAACGAGCAAACCCAAAGCTAAGTAAACGAATTTAGTCAAACAAGATATCAATTTCTGACTTTTCCCTTCCGACGTCTATTTCCCGCGACTTCCACAACTTAAAGAGGTAGTGTCTCCATGTGAGACTCATCATCGCGACTTATATGCAAAAATACAGTGCCTACAGTCGCCCCCACTTTGATGGGACTTGTGCAGTGTGTGACAGTGACAATCCTATCAAAGTTATACAATGCATTTTTACTTACCTGGCTCGCCAGCTACTGCTTGACTTGCCTATTGCTCTGAGATGTTTCAAGCTGAGTTGATCTGGTGGTGGGGTGCTGCGACCCCTGAGGTTCATCCCTACAAGATGCTGTGTAGAGAATGGGCTTTGTTCCCTGGGACTCATCCCCAAAACTGATACTGATGTGGGCCTCGACCCTGGGACTCATCCCCAAAACTGATACTGATGTGGGCCTCGACCCTGGGACTCATCCCTAAAAATGATACTGATATGGGCCTCGACCCTGGGACTCATCCCCAAAACTGATGCTGATGTGGGACTCGACCCTGGGACTCATCCCCAAAACTGCTGATTGATGTGTGGGCCTCGACCTTGGGATTCATTCCCCAAACTGCTTGTATTTGCCGCTTTTTTCCTTTTCTTCAAAACCTGCGAACAAAATAAATTAAATGTGTGTATGTGACGTGTATGCATGTATGCATGGATGTATTTCCTATTCTGATGGGTTAGGTCTTCCTTGCCCTCTAGCACCCTTCGCCTACTAATGTCTTTGTTCCCCTGGGCATGCTTACAGTTTCCTTTTGCCAATTCTCTTCTGGTGATTGTTCAGTTCTCTTTTGTCTCAGGGCTCAAGTTCTTTGTGTGTCCTTTATTTTCGGGGTGGTAGACTGGTCGCCCCCAGTCTTGATTTAGCTTTCTGTTTTCCGCTGCTTGCATTAGGTCATGGTGGACTACACGATATGGCATTCTATATCATCATATTATATCACTTGCTACGAAATAGTCCCAATAGTTACACATATTATTGCCCTCAAAGAATGCCCATTATTGAAACCAGAGAACCTTCAAAACACTCGATGCAACTCAACTCCAAGTCTTTGAATAAATTATCTAAGCCAGACTCAAAGTGTGTGTGTGTGTGTGCAAAGATTCATTTGCAGATTCATCCCCAGTTAAGCCAACTCAAAGATTTCGTCAAAAAATTGGGATCGATGGGTCAAACCAACCTAGATGTCTCAATTATGCCCTGCAGTTGCTTTTCTGTGCTCAATGTGGTATGGTTTTCTTTTTCTTTTGTCTCACTTTTTTTTTTCTTTTTTTTTCTTTCTTTTATTTCTTTTTTTTTCAAAACACCTACCCTTTAAGGTAGCATTTATCCTACAATTTCTTCAACTAGTCACTTTGCTAACTACTCAGGTTTTCACTGCTAAGAACCATAATCAAGTGCTTATGAGTCTAACATCGATCAATCACTCAAAGTATCAAATAAAAGCATATCAAGAGTTTATTGTTTCTAAGATTTCTTCCTAAAGCAAACCATTTCATCATCGGACATATGCCTAACTATTAAGGACTAAGAAAATTGTTTTTTCTGTTTTTTTTTTCTGAAGGCCCCCCAATGGTCTTTCTATTCTTGCCAGAAAGTTTTCTGTTCCTCGGTTTCATTTTCCCTGATATCCATGTTTGCTAAACTCTTTTTGAAAAATCTTTATTTCTTCTCTAACCCAACATATATCTATGATGGCTTTTAAGACACAGGGTTAACATGATGCATGTATGCATGAGATGCATGAAATGCGTGCGATGCATGAGATATATTATGCATGTGTTTATCAAAAGCAGAAATGTGCAACTTCTATGAGATATATGACTATGGTTCATATGCGGGTTTATAAGAGTGTAGACAAAGGTTCCCGTCGGCGAATGATTGCCCACAACTAGGTCTCCCCGCTCAAGGGTTCGAGCGACCAAGTGAGAGCACCTTTTTTTATACACTAAGGTACGTGCCAACGAGTGATGATACATGATTGACTGTCAAATGGATTTCTTATTGAAGATTCCCCAGAGGGAGGATGGAGCGGACTCTCTTAAATACCCAAGCCTCTTAGGCTCTTATCGCCTTGGTGACAGGAATAAACAATAGGTCCTCCAAATTAGTCCATCACGATAGCTTCGAGTAAATGATTATCTAGGTGCCTTCACAGCTTTTCCTTATAGAAAGGTAGTGAATGAAGGAAGACACCAAACCACTACCTAGCCCTAATAGTGCCTTTGATTAAACCCCTTTCAACCCACGGTAGACACGATTAACAAAAGCACAAATCACAAACATTATAAGACATTATTTCGGGGCTGATTCTCTATCCCAGTGGAGTCGCCAGACTGTAGGACACAGAAATTTGTGATGTTGTTCTATGCTTGCGGCCTAGTTGGGAGTACGGAGTAGCCCACAGGGGAACTAAACCAGAGAAATAACATGGAGTCGCCACCCAGTGTGAACCGGGAAAATGATTTAAGGCCGCACTCACCCCTCGGAAGGGAAGACCTCAAATCGTTGGGTTCAGAATGGTCCCTTACTTATGCCACTTGTAATGAATGGATTTGTGCAATAATCTAACCAAGTCTACGCAACCATAACCTACATCTAAGTTTGCATATAACCTATATCTAAGTTTGCATGCATAAAAGTAAGTCGAAATAACGGCAAGCACGCAATCTCATGAACATATTGAATTATAAAGCGAAAAATAAATAACAACCTAAACATAAACATAAATTAAATTCCTAATGCGAAAGAAATAACTAATCATGCTTCGAAATAACCAACTAAATCATGCAAAAAAATAAATAACATACTAAAAGACTAAATCATGCTTAGAAAAATAAATAACATACTAAATGACTAAATCATGCATAAACATAAGATTGGATGAAACAAAATATGTGTGTCTCTCAAGTGGTACGTGGAGTTGTTTCCCAAGTACAAACCGCACTACCGTCCACTTGGATTCGGCTACAGAATTTACGTCTGAGTTTCCATCCGATATACCGCAAGAGAGAATACATATTCCATTCATCCGAAGGTCATATCATACACCAATCAACAATACTCATGCGAAGTAAAATAAGAAAATAAATAAAAATAAAGGAGAATGAATAAAAAAGGGTGCCCTCAGGTCTAACCTCTTAAGTCATCTTTTGGAAGTGCGTTACACGGCCGTCGGAAGGTTTAATGCTCCGTAACTCCTCTGGTTTACTGGTTCGTTGTTTTCCTTCAATGCCTCGTTGTTTTGGGCTGCTAATTGTTCACTGTTTTTGTGGTAACTAAGTGCAGTTTTCTGGACAGATTTGCGGTGGTTTATGACAGTTTTGATGGGAAGATTTTTGGTGGTTTAAGTGCAGTTCAGGGTCTAATTTTTGGTGGTTAAGATGCAGTTTTTAGGGGATTTTTTTTGGTTTTTTCATTTGCAGTTTACGCGGATTAGGAGCTGCTTGTGGGCGTGAATTGAAGACAATGCAGGTGGTGTTTGTGGGCGTGAATTGAAGGCAGTGCAGAGGCTGTTTGTGGGCGTGAATTGAAGGCAGTGCAGAGGCTGTTTCATGGGTGTTTGGTACGTGAAGTGGGAGGGCTGTGGTGAGGGGTCTGGTACGTGAAGTTGGGGGGCTGTGTTGAAGGATGTTTCGTGGGTGAGAAGAGGACGTGAGTGAGGGCTGTTTCGTGGTGTTTATTTGGCGTGAATGGAGGCTGCTTCGTGAGTGTTATTTGACGTGAGTGAGGGCTGTTTCGTGGGTGTTTATTTGGCGTGAATAGAGGCTACTTCGTGGGTGTTATTTGACGTGAGTGATGGCTGCTTCGTGGGTGAGAGTGATGAGTAAGTGTATGCGTGAGGCTGTGATGAATGAGTGTGTGCTTGAGGGTTGTGATGAGTGAGTGTGTGCGTGAGGGTTTTGTGTGAGAGTGATGGAGGCGTGAAGGGGCTGAGGTGTGTTTGTTGTCGGTCTGGTGGCTGATGAGGGTTATTGTGGTTCGTGGGGCAGTTTGTATGTGTTTTGTGAGAGATTAGGGTTTGTTATGTTACGGTTCAGGTGCGCAGGTTTATTACCGAGAGGAGAGAGGTGAGAGAGGAAAAAGGGCCATGTCTTAGGGTTTTGATTTTTGTGTGTTGTGTCGTGAGAGTCCAGGTGAGATTAAGGAAGAGAGGCGTGAGGGAGAAAGGAATGCTAGTGGTTCTAAGGGTTGGGTTTGTGCTTCTTTTTATAGGCAAGGGTTGAGGTTATCCTTATACGGGTAGGGAAAGAATATTGCAATTATTGGGATATCTTTTAATTTATGTATCATAAGGAAAGGATATCTTCATTTTAGGAAAGTAAATTGATTTGATTAGATTTGATTTGATTAGATTAGATTTTATTTAGTTAGGAATGTGATTTAATTTAATTAGGAAGGTGATTTATGAGATTGATTTGATTCTTTTAATTTGGGAAGGTGATTTGATTTGATTCTTTTAATTTGGGAATGTGATTTATTAGGATTTCAACATGTGTTTAATGTGTGGATTTATTATTTTGGAGGGATTATAGGCGTGTGGTTGGTAATTTTGGTGGGCTTGGTGTGTGGCTTGGTGGTGTGTGGGCTTGGTGTATGGCTTGCGGGGGTTTTGGGCCAAGGATATGTTTTAAAACAGAGGCATAACGAGCAAACCCAAAGCTAAGCAAACGAATTAGTCCAACAAGATATCAATTTCTGACTTTCCCTTCCGACGTCCGTTTCCCGCGACTTCCACAACTTAAAGAGGTAATGTCTCCATGTGAGACTCATCATCGAGACTTATATACAAAAATTCAGTGCCTAGACCTAGTATGTGACATCTGATATTGGATCACAATATGCAATACATTGTAGATTACGCCTAATAAAGATTATATATTCCTTGTTGAATATTTCTGGAGAATTGGGTAGGCACGGTGCTTTGCTAGAAGCCAACCATGTCTTGTAAATCGGTGAGAATGTGGTACGCGGTACGTACGTGTTTGGATAGTCCGACAACCGGATTTACTGCCAACATATCCAGGGATCTCTTGGATCGCTTCCCAAAGATTCACCGATGACATTTGACTCGAACCGAATTAATCTGAGATTAATTATGAGAGAGAATTAATATGGGATTAATTACGGAAATAATTAATCTGGGATTAACTATCAAAGGGAAAATTAATCTGGGATTAATTGCGTTAAGAATTAATCTGGGATTAATTCGTGTAGAAGAGAGAACGCGATTAATTTGGAATTAATAGGGAAAATAAATTTATTAGTTAAATTGGATTTTTCTATTTAATTTATTTAATTGGGCTAAAATAATATATCGGATATATTAATTGAAATTAGATTTCAATACAGAATTAAAATTGGATTTTAATTCAAGCGAACGAATTAATTTGGAATTAATTCGTAAGCGACTTTCGTAATAATTTTGGGAGGCATTATTATTTAATTAAATTGGATTTAATTACGTAGCGACGGAAATTCGTTTAGTCGGATTAAACGAACCGGGCCCAAAGTGTGTTGTGTAAGCCATCTAGATTTGGAATTAAATGGGTGGGATCTATAACTTACATCAATAGTCACTATTGGTGATGGAAGTAGTTGGCAATTTAAAAGGCAACTTAACACAAAAAATTATATTTTTTGAAAAAAGTAAACACAACTTTTGGAAGGTTGGGAACTATTCATCTTCTCTCTTTTCTTACACAAAACCGTGAGCCTCTCTTACCCATGAAAATTTTTGTTGCAAAAATTTCAAGCAAGCTAGCACTTGGGAGTCTCTTGAAGGTGATAGGGAAACTCTCACATGAGTTTGGAACAACAAAGAAAGCTTGGAGCTTCTACATCCATGGAGTTTTTAGAAAATTTTAAAGCCGATAAATGTGAGTATTTCGCAACTCCCTTTGATTTATTCACACACAAATCATTCTTAGAGATCCTTGGCATGTTTAGGACACTTACAATGGTATCAGAGCGAGATCTAAGCATGATTTGGATTTTAGGGTTCTAAACTTTAATTTGGGATTTTTTGCTTGGAGCTTGATTTACCTAAATTGGTTGTTTGGTTGTGTTTGGATGATGATGAATTATATTTATGCATCATTGGATTTGTTAAAAATTGATTAGATTAATTTTCCCCAAATTCACATGCATGGCCGAATATGACCCTATTATGCTCATGGTGATTTTTTTGAAAATTAGACAATTGGATGTGTTGTAAGCATGAAATGAATATTTATTGTTGATTTAATTGGATTAAAATAAAAATTGGATATTATTTATGCCCATTGTCGTGAGCTATAGCATGTTGGAATGGATTGATTTTGCTTCAATTTGTGTTGGACATGAATTGGATGATTAAAGTATGATTAATTTGATTAATTGATGTTTTAGAAATATTGAATTAATCAATTAATTATGGTAATTATACTTTATTTAAATTAATGTGATATTTGGAATATTATGTTAATATAAATTAGTCTTTAAAATTGGATTGGGCTAATTTGTTATATTTGGGCCAAGATTGGTTTGGACAATTGGGCCTAAAACCATTTCCATAATGTCCAAATATTACTATTGGGCCTTTAAAAATTTAATTGGGCCTAATGGGCCTAAATTGATTTTTGGCATAGGGTGATTCCTAATTAGGCCTTGGCATCTTGGGTTTGACCCATAATGGCCAAAGCCCATGCCTAAAGAATTAATTGAAAGCCCATTGGACTTTAATTGAATAGTATTGGATGCTAATTGAGCCTTTGAGACCCATTTAGATAAGTGTAATTATTTAATTTGGAATTAAATATGAATTAGTATTGGATACAATTTAAATTGGATTTAAAATTATGTTAGGGATATGCCCTATACCCAACTTGTGGATGGGCTATATGTACATATATTTGTAATATTTTCATTAATTAATAAAATGACAATCTTTATTATACATGTCTTACATAACTTATATGAATCATCAACACTGTAATAAGCCCTTGGAGTAATAAGACGATGGCTTCCACGCCTTATGAGAATCATTACTCTTAAATGTTCACAGTAATAGTTTTGTGAATAATCTGGGCATTCACAAAGCGGAGAGACTAGCATGATGATATGATCCGCCCTTAAGTGGGGTAGCCGATCTCATAGGCTACTAGCGGAGATCCGTCGCTGGTGTATCACATGGATTCATGAGTTGCTCGTGTCCATCGAACTGACCGCCAAAAGTTTTCTTATGGAGTGTATCCATGTGTCTGCAAGAACTTTCATGTATCGATTATAGACTAGTCCTTAGACTTGAGGTTTTACAATCTTATGTGTGGATCAATAACTTTGACATTCTCCTTCCCCGGTTAAAAGAATTGGTCATAGGGTATAATTGGGTCATTTGTTGAAACATATGAGTTTGTTTGGAAAGGATCAACAGAGAATCGCCCACTCTCTCAGATTAATATTTTCTTATAAGAGTAGTATTCCAGTTCGCGGGTTGATATGTGTGATCAGTGTTAGACATTATGTCCCATAGCGTCACTGTTTGTAAATGATATTGTATTATTGTACAAAATTAACTATGTGATAATGAAATTGCCTTTTGCCGTTTTGTAATGTTATTTACTTTGATATATAAATGGCGAAAGTCCATATGATTAGTACGGATTGAGATGATATGAGACAGTATCAATCCATAAAGGTTTAATCATTAAATATCCCTAGTCGTAGTATTATCGAGATCGGACATCGATAATGCGGAATAGACTAGTATTGCGCTTGTGCACGTTGTGAGGGCACAACGGCATAGTTCTCATATATTTAAGTATTGGATACTTATGCAAGTGCGATAGGAGGTTGTGTTTTACCGATGGTACGGAAAACAGCTTCGCTCTGGATAGACCCCGCGGAATCCCATTGGTAGTATGTCTGCGTGTCTAGGGAGGCCGCATCAGGGTAGGTGTATATGGTCTTAACCTGAGACTTACATCGCTAGTACTTGCGACAATCGGTAAACTTTGGTTTTGGTGGTTGGGGACCTTAACCGGTTCTGTGTACACCTCTTCTGGGTTTATCGAGAATCGTAGTGTACTGGATGTGATGTCGAGATGGAAGTATCACTTCAGACATATGGAGGTGATGATCACGCAGGACACAGAACTAGTACTCTATAAAAGGTTGCAACCGTCGGGACAATATGACCAGGTCAGGATTGTCCGATTTAAAGAGACTAGTTGCTTGATGTCCGATATATGTTTCGTACGGGGCAGACACATCTCCAGCCCCAGGCCTAACATGTGATCATCCGATACTGGATCGATGTACGCAATACTACGGTATACTACGCTTGATACAGATCTTATATTCCTATAAGAATATTTCTGGAGAATTGGGTAGGCATGGCGCTTTGCTAGAAGCCAACCTTGTCTTGTAAATCGGTAAAGACGTAGTACGAGGTACGTACGTGTTCGGATTATCCGACGACCGTATTTACTGCCAAAATATCCGGAGATCTCTTGGGTCGCTTCCTGAAGATTCACCTATGATATTTGATTCGGACTTAATTAATCTTGGATTAATTACGGAGAAACTTTATCTCGGATAAAGTGCCTATTTAGAGAGAGAACGATTAATTTGGAATTAATCGATAAAATTATTATATTCGATATAATAATCGAAATTCGATTTCGACGCGAAATTAAAATTAGATTTTAATTCGGGCAAACGAGTTAATTAGAATTAATTCGTTAGCGACGTAAATAATAATTTCGCTAGGCGCAATTATTTATTTAAATTCGATTTAATTAACGTCGCGACGTAAGTTCGGTATTTCGGAAATATCGAACCCGAACGCGTGAGTGGACGTGGGCCCACTTTCATTGGGAAACGTGTGGGGCCCACATGACACATGTCATTACATTGCATTATTGTACAAAACATATGGCATTGCATGGTAATAGTGTACAAAACACTCTATGGCATTGCATGGTGATAGTGTACAATTACACTCAATAGTTTTGCATGGAGTTTGAGTGTTTGACACTCTAAGCCATTGCATGGTTTGTGTCATAGATTTATTATTAATTTAATAAAATTATGGCATAAATATAAATTGATTTTTGGTAAAACAAAATCAATTACACAAAACTCTTTCTCTCTCAAATTTCTCACAATTGCCGTGAATCACCATTGACAAGGCAAGGAAGATTTGATCTTCTATTCTCCATTTTGCTAGCACAAGCAAGGGATCAAAGGAGGTGATAGGGAAACCATCAAAGAGCTTGGAATACAAAAGCTTGGAGCTTCAAGTCTTCTTCCTCCTCTTGGCCGAATCTTCCAACACTTGGAGCTTCCACCATTTGATCATCTTCTTCATCACATAGCTTTGTAAGTATGATTCCGCCATGCTTCAAGTCTTTTATATATATTCATTTTTAGTATTTCATATGCTTAATCTTTGTTTGGGACATATTATAGAAACCAACAATGGTATCATTGAGCTAGGTTTAAGCATGAAATACTTTAGGTTAAAATTTGGGTAAAATTGATTGAAGCATGTTCTTGTGAAATTTGATGAATGAGTATGCTTATATGTATGTTAAATGACATAATATGAAATCAATTTTATGAAAAATGCATTGGATGATTTTTCCCCAAAAATTTGACCTTGGCCGAATGGTATGCTACATTTGATGTATTGGAATTTTTTGTGTTTAAGATCATTGGATGACTTAGAACGTATACGGGACGTAGATTAGTAATTCAATCGGATTGAAAAACAAATCGACACAAAAAAACTACCTTGGCCGAATCAACAAGGACATGAAATGGAGTTGATTTTTGATAAAATTAATGTTGGACATTTATTTTGCAAAATACATGATTAATAAATTAAATGGGTATTTTTGAAATATTTGGTTTAATGTATTAATCTTGGTATTACACTTTAATTAATTGGACTTTAATGTTTGGAATATTAAAATTTAATTAATGGGCTTAATTGGTGAATTGGGCTTTTAATATTGTATTTGGGCATAATGGGCTTGGTTGGACCAAGTAGATTTGGGCCAAAAGGATTGGATCCAATTTGGGCCTAAATCACTCCATTAAGTCCAAATATAATATAATGGGCTTTAATAATTTAATTGGGCCTTATGGGCTTAAAATTGGTTTTATGGCATTTAAGGGTGATTCCTTATTTGGGCTTGGTAATTGGGTTTGACCCACATTGACCAAAGCCCAAGCCTTAATAAATCAATTGAAAGCCCATTTGACTTGAATTAAATTAAACATTGGATGTTAGTTGGGCTTTGAGACCCAATAGAATTAGATTTAGAATCTAAGTCTTTAAAGCACATTAAAAGTGTAAACATTTAATTTGGAATTAAATAATTGAATTAGTATTGAATACGAATTAAATCAGATTTAATAAGTAGTTCGATATAATTCGCGAATTCGTACCTTATGTACTTATTCTCAATCGAGTTGGACTCGCGCAAAATCAAACCGTTGTTTGAACATTGGATGATCACTTAAACAAAGACTAATTAATTGGATTAGATTGGTTGTAGAAGCATGTCTTGTTTGAATATATATGTATGTGATGAATGAATAGTGTATATCGGATGGATATTAGAAGGGAAAGGGTAATTTTAGAAATTATTGTAAATTTGGAATTTATAAATTGGACCTGCGTGTCCAGCCTTATCTCTTTATCTCTTTGTATTCTCTTCTCACCTAATTCCCCTCAATGTAAATGAGGTTTCTCTTATTGTATTATGTAATTGGGTAGAAGTAGAATAGAAGTTGTTTATATATCCATCCGCATATCACTATTAATTTACTTTACGCGCTTTATGATGTTTTAGAAGCATGCTTAAGGGTGTATGATGATGAGACCTAACAAAGATAAATAAATTGGTTGCCAATTACGCGAAAATCCCTCAATTTATATTAAGCAAATATCCTTCCATTGAATGATTCTTGTTCAAGATCCGAAGTTGGCATTGGTTTGTTTTTGACCAAAGTCAAGACCTTTGTCAATCAAGGATGTACTTGAATCATGAGAGTTTTGTTGCATATCGGTGTCTTGTCCAAATCGTGATTTTTATTGGCCAAAGTCAAGATCACTTTTTGTCCAATGACATTGATTACGAAACTTTCCTCGTCAATGGGTCCCGCTTAACTGGAATCATTAGGTTTGTTTTGGCCAAAGCCAAGGCCTAGATGATTCGGAGGATAGGGTTAGGAAAATGTATTGGATACATTGACATTATACATATGTTTCGGACTTGGATGTCCACCTAACCGGATCTAGGAATTGGATGAGATCCAATTGATCATGGAGATCTACCTAAGTTAAATAGCATACAATTTTTATTGGCCAAAGTCAAGGTTGTGTGTTATTTAACGGGATCCTAGCCCACTAGGAAATTCGATTTCCCGAGTTCTCTACAGAGGGTTAGAGACTTGAAGAAAATAGTGGGAGGCTATTATTGAATTTGCAATTTCGTTCAGATATTTAGCCTTACGCGTATTTCAAAATTATTTCGTCAATATTTTAATAATTAGTTGGACTAATATATTGTTATTTTTATGTAACAGTTTGACTGTACCCATAACATCGTTGACTTTATAGTTGGACTATAGTTGTCAAGATGACTGGCAAAGGTAATATCCGCGACATAATCATGGGCGATAATGTCTTCAAAGGGACAAACTTTGCCGACTGGGAAATGAACCTCAAGATAGTGCTTGGGGCTGAGAGGGTACTGTATACTATTCAGAGACCTCTCCCGCCTAAACCCACTGAGCCACTGGAGCTAGAGTTATGGAAGACTCATAGTGACGATTGTGACCAAGCTCAGTCAGTTATGCTAGCTGCAATGACCCAGCATTTCAGACGCCAGAATAGGGACTTGGATCCCTATAACATGATGGCAAGATTGCGTGATCTCCACCGCACTAACAAGCGGATGAAGAGGTACGAGCTAGTAAGGAAACTCTTCCGCTCCCGGATGACAGACGGCGCATCAGTTGAGGCCACGGGACTCAAATGATCGCTGACATAGATGAGTTGGCCAATATGGGCATTGTCTTGGAGGCAGAGCTGACGATGATATGCTATTACAATCGCTGCCCGATACTTGGAAACAAATCATCATCAACTATAAGTTGATGGATACTGACGACACTCTTGGAGAGTTGTTGTCCGTGCTGAAGGAGTCCGAAAGGGAACTCCTAAAGGGGAGCAAGCGCGAGGCGCATTATGCATCGACCTCTCATGCGCCAAAGGCTGGGCCCAAGGCAATTGGAGGTGCGAGGAAGAGAAGTTCAAGAAGAAGGGCAAAGGCAAGTTGACAGTGGCTTCTAGGAAGCCAAAGGACAAATCTCGCGACATCTGCCTCAACTGCGGCAAGAGGGGTCACTGGAAACGTGACTGCCGAATGAGCAATGGGCAGAGGGAGGATATCAAGGCTGGCAAGGCTATCGCCTCTGGTATGTTTGTTATTGAGATAAATATGAATACTTCTAGTTTTAAAAATTGGATTTTTGATTCTGGTTGTGGTGCTCATATTTGTACTGATGTGCAGGATCTGCAGGATAGCAGGGTGCTGGCGTCAGGGGAGATGGATCTACGGGTCGGAAACGGAACACCAGTTGCTGTTTTGGCCGTAGGGACTTTTGTTTTAGAACTGCCCTCAGGGCATGTACTTAAACTTTTGAACTGTTATTTTGTACCTAGTTTAACTAGGAATATTATATCTGTATCTTGTTAACCCAGCAGGGTTACACTTTTGTATTAGAAACACTGGGTGTTATTTATATAAAAATGATGCAGAAATTTGCACAGCTGTTGCAAATAACGGTCTTTATATTTTGAATATAAATGAATCTCCTAAAATGACAAACAAAAGGCTCAAAAGGAGTAATCTAAAAGATGAAGCTTATATGTGGCATTGTCGTCTAGGACACATCAACAAGACTCGCATATCCACACTTTCAAAGAGTGGGTACTTGGACGAATTTGATCCCAATTCATATGACGTCTGCGAATCTTGTCTTTTAGGCAAAATGCCTAAATCACCTTTTAGCGGTAAAGGTGAACGTGCCACAGAACTGTTGGCTCTCGTTCATACTGACGTATGCGGGCCCATGTCTAGCCAGGCTAGAGGTGGATTTCACTACTTCGTAAACTTCACAGATGATGCATCTCGTTACGGTTATGTGTATCTTATGAGACACAAGTCGGAAACCTTTGAGAAATTGAAAGAGTTTCGACACGAAGTGGAGAAACAAACAGGGAAGAGTATTAAGACATTACGGTCAGACCGTGGTGACGAATACTTAAGTTATGAGTTTCAAGATTACTTGAAAGAATATGGTATTCTTTCACAGTGGACTCCTCCTGGAACACCGCAATTAAAAAATGTGTCCGAACGGAGAAACCGCACCTTGTTGGACATGGTAAGGTCAATGATGAGTCGCACTGAGCTACCAATATCCTTCTGGGGATACGCATTAAACAGTGCTATACTTATTTTGAATAAGGTACCGTCGAAGTCTGTTGAACAGACTCCATATAAGATATGGACAGGAAGGAAACCAGGTTTCTCTTTCCTGAAGATTTGGGGATGCTGGGCATATGTTAAACGTTTGGAAGGTACCAAACTTGAACCCAAATCTGATAAATGCCTTTTCGTAGGATATCCTAGGGAAACCAAAGGATATTACTTCTATCACCCACAAGAGAACAAAGTATTTGTTGCTCTACAGCATTTTTCCTTGAGAAGGATTTTATAAATGCAGTGGTAAGTGGGAGGAAAGTAGAACTCGATGAAGATCGTAGTGATACTGTTCCTGGCAATGAATCAACGACGGAACAAGAACAGACCGTCCGGGATGAGTCTGTACCACAAACTTCACATACACAAGGACCGCGTAGGTCGGAGAGAGTCAGAACAGTACCTGAGAGGTATGGGTTCCTGATCTCACCTCATGTAGATATTAATCTTATTGAGGATAATGAGCCGGCTACGTATGAGGAAGCGATACAAAATATCGATTCCGCTTTATGGCAAGAAGCCATGAAGTCCGAGATGGATTCCATGTACGCCAACCAAGTTTGGACACTGGTTGATGCACCAGAAGGCGTAAAGCCTATTGGATGCAGATGGATCTTCAAGAAGAAGACCGACATGGATGGCAACGTACAAACGTACAAAGCTAGGCTTGTAGCGAAGGGGTATCGTCAACAATACGGTATTGATTATGACGAAACCTTCTCACCCGTTGCCATGATTAAATCCATTCGGATAATGCTTGCAATAGCTGCATATTTCGACTTCGAGATATGGCAGATGGACGTTAAAACCGCTTTCCTTAACGGAAACCTTTTGGAGGATGTTTATATGCAACAGCCTGACGGTTTTATCGTGCCAAGACTTGCAAACAAGGTTTGTAAGTTAAATCGATCCATTTATGGATTGAAGCAAGCATCACGGTCATGGAATCAGCGTTTTGATGAGATCATAAAAGAATATGATTTCGTGCAAAACGCAGATGACCCTTGTGTATACAAGAAGGTTAGTGGGAGAGCACTTACTTTTATTGTCCTTTATGTCGACGACGTATTGCTATAGGCAATGACATTCCCATGCTAACGTCGGTGAAAGCTTGGCTTTCATTAAAATTCTCCATGAAAGATCTGGGAGAAGCAGCCTTTATTCTTGGAATAAAGATCTACCGGGATAGATCTAGAAAGCTGCTTGGACTCTCCCAGAGTACATACATTGATAAAGTGTTGAAGCGATTCAACATGGAACAATCCAAGAGGGGATTGGTTCCAATGGTACGTGGTACCTCTCTGTCTAAGGACATGTGTCCTAAGACTCAGGAAGAGAGAGACAACATGAGTCGGATACCGTTCGCCTCGGCAGTCGGATCGATCATGTATGCCATGATATGTACACGACCTGATGTCTCATATGCTTTGAGCATGTGCAGTCGCTATCAGGCCGATCCAGGTGAAGGTCACTGGATAGCAGTTAAGAATATCCTTAAGTATCTTAAACGAACTAAGGATGCTTTCTTAATTTATGGAGGTGGAGAACTTGCGGTATCTGGGTATACCGATGCAAGTTTCCAAACCGACAAGGATGACTACAAGTCACAATCCGGGTACATTTTTTTGTTTGAATAACGGAGCAGTGAGCTGGAAATCTTCCAAGCAAGATACTGTTGCCGATTCAACAACAGAAGCGGAGTACATCGCTGCATCTGAAGCAGCAAAGGAGGCAGTTTGGATCCGAAAGTTCCTAATCGGATTAGGAGTAGTTCCGTTAGCAGCTGAGCCCGTTCCATTGTATTGTGACAATAACGGGGCTATAGCGCAGGCTAAGGAACCAAGGTCTCATCAACGGTCCAAGCATGTTCTTCGACGTTACCATCTGATTCGGGAGATTATACATCGTGGCGATGTAAAGGTCGAGAAGGTCACATCAGATGACAACATTGCAGATCCGCTGACGAAGGCTGTTCTTCAGCAAGTTTTTGAACGACACATACATAGTTCGGGTATTAGATGCTTGAGTGACTGGCTATAGGCCAAGTGGGAGATTGTTAGACATTATGTCCCATAGCGTCACTGTTTGTAAATGATATTGTATTATTGTACAAAATTAACTATGTGATAATGAAATTGCCTTTTGCCGTTTTGTAATGTTATTTACTTTGATATATAAATGGCGAAAGTCCATATGATTAGTACCGGATTGAGATGATATGAGACAGTATCAATCCATAAAGGTTTAATCATTAAATATCCCTAGTCGTAGTATTATCGAGATCGGACATCGATAATGCGGAATAGACTAGTATTGCGCTTGTGCACGTTGTGAGGGCACAACGGCATAGTTCTCATATATTTAAGTATTGGATACTTATGCAAGTGCGATAGGAGGTTGTGTTTTACCGATGGTACGGAAAACAGCTTCGCTCTGGATAGACCCCGCGGAATCCCATTGGTAGTATGTCTGCGTGTCTATGGGAGGCCGCATCAGGGTAGGTGTATATGGTCTTAACCTGAGACTTACATCGCTAGTACTTGCGACAATCGGTAAACTTTGGTTTTGGTGGTTGGGGACCTTAACCGGTTCTGTGTACACCTCTTCTGGGTTTATCGAGAATCGTAGTGTACTGGATGTGATGTCGAGATGGAAGTATCACTTCAGACATATGGAGGTGATGATCACGCAGGACACAGAACTAGTACTCTATAAAAGGTTGCAACCGTCGGGACAATATGACAGGTCAGGATTGTCCGATTTAAAGAGACTAGTTGCTTGATGTCCGATATATGTTTCGTACGGGGCAGACACATCTCCAGCCCCAGGCCTACATGTGATCATCCGATACTGGATCGATGTACGCAATACTACGGTATACTACGCTTGATACAGATCTTATATTCCTATAAGAATATTTCTGGAGAATTGGGTAGGCATGGCGCTTTGCTAGAAGCCAACCTTGTCTTGTAAATCGGTAAAGACGTAGTACTAGGTACGTACGTGTTCGGATTATCCGACGACCGTATTTACTGCCAAAATATCCGGAGATCTCTTGGGTCGCTTCCTGAAGATTCACCTATGATATTTGATTCGGACTTAATTAATCTTGGATTAATTACGGAGAAACTTTATCTCGGATAAAGTGCCTAGTTAAGAGAGAGAACGATTAATTTGGAATTAATCGATAAAATTATTATATTCGATATAATAATCGAAATTCGATTTCGACGCGAAATTAAAATTAGATTTTAATTCGGGCATACGAGTTAATTTAGAATTAATTCGTTAGCGACGTAAATAATAATTTCGCTAGG
The DNA here is from genome assembly GCA_019454045.1 of Zanthoxylum bungeanum. Classification (NCBI taxonomy): domain Eukaryota; kingdom Viridiplantae; phylum Streptophyta; class Magnoliopsida; order Sapindales; family Rutaceae; genus Zanthoxylum; species Zanthoxylum bungeanum. Next base: position 17,041 of record SKCR01010996.1, on the reverse strand, counting down.
CGCAATTATTTATTTAAATTCGATTTAATTAACGTCGCGACGTAAGTTCGGTATTTCGGAAATATCGAACCCGAACGCGTGAGTGGACGTGGGCCCACTTTCATTGGGAAACGTGTGGGGCCCACATGACATGCATTACATTGCATTGATATGTAAAACATTATGGCATTGCATGGTAATAGTGTACAAAACACTCTATGGCATTGCATGGTGATAGTGTACAATCACTCAATGTTTTGCATGGAGTTTGAGTGTTTGACACTCTAAGCCATTGCATGGTTTGTGTCATAGATTTATTATTAATTTAATAAAATTATGGCATAAATATAAATTGATTTTTGGTAAAACAAAATCAATTACACACAAAATCTTTCTCTCTCAAATTTCTCACAATTGCCGTGAATCACCATTGACAAGGGCAAGGAAGATTTGATCTTCTATTCTCCATTTTTTGCTAGCACAAGCAAGGGATCAAAGGAGGTGATAGGGAAACCATCAAAGAGCTTGGAATACAAAAGCTTGGAGCTTCAAGTCTTCTTCCTCCTCTTGGCCGAATCTTCCAACACTTGGAGCTTCCACCATTTGATCATCTTCTTCATCACATAGCTTTGTAAGTATGATTCCGCCATGCTTCAAGTCTTTTATATATATTCATTTATAGTATTTCATATGCTTAATCTTTGTTTGGGACATATTATAGAAACCAACAATCAGTGCTTGAGACTGTGGCCACAGCGGAAGAATCATGTGAGATTCTTGGGTTAGCACGATTATGACATATCAAACACATACCTTTGACCATATGGGTAGACAATTTCCGTACCCTAGGTCAATAGGTGGGGGATACAATGAGGCGAAGGACCGTATCATATGTAAATCGCATACAAAATGAGTATATATATATATATCTCTTCCTTCTCATTTGGGGCCTTGGCATGTGCTAGATGTCAACATTGGTCATTGAAATCGAACGACCATCTGATCGGAGGATAATTTATGTTCGATTAAATTATCACGATTCATTTCATGTCCAACTGAGGGGAACCCAAAAGGTCACACACAACAAAGTCGAAATCAATGGTTAACAGTGCACAGTACATATTTAAAAGCATATATTGATGCTGTAGGAATTGTTCATAAATGGTTCAATGTGTTTAATTATTGAACAGATCATTTATGAGGTTCCATAGTGGCTTAAGGATTGGTGAATGATGATAGGGGCACTTTGGGAATTGGAATAAAAAAATTACTATTCATATGAATAGTAATGCATGAATAGTACTACATGAATAGAAAATTTTATTTATTTATTTTTGTTATTTATTGTGAATTCCAATTCGGCCCAAACTCTTATTAAGGTTTTATAATCTCATTAAACCACTAATTTAAGATCAATGGCTAAAATTAAATTGGCTTTTATCCCACATCGGATTCTTAATTAATTTTGTTGTCTTTGGAGCACTATATAAACCCAAAGAATTCTTCACAAATTTTTGCACCAAACCTTTCATATCTTGGGTTTATATAAGTGAGCAACTCTAAAGTTTTAAGAGTAAACCACTGATTTTGAGGATTCTTAAGTCTAATTGACTAGAGGAACCTCGAGTTAAAAGTTTTGAGGTATTTTCCTAGGCTAGCACCAAGGGCAAAATACCAGTGCACTTAAGGCGTAGTCTTGCCGTTGAGTTTTGGCTTTGGTGTTTGCATCTTTGGAGGCCACACACTTAGGTGGCTCTTTGGAAAGAGCTTGCTGAGATCGAGAAAAGTTTGTAGATTGCAGGAAGGACTGAAGGAGTCTATGGTTCAAGTAAGTCTTTTTCTTTCTTTATTTTAATTAAAGTTCTTATGATAGTTAGCATGTTTAGATTTATGTTCTTTGCATGTCTTATGAGTTTTATGCTTAAAATATATATTAACATGCTTAGGCTTGTAGAATAATCAAAACAAATGGGTCTTAGGCAAAGGAAAAGCGGCATCATAATTTTAATAATTTTAATATTCCGTTGCGCACTCGCGGCCGCTTCCTAACAGTGGTATCAGTGCGCCGTTTTTGTTTTGATTAGTTCTCACTCATTTGAACTCGAAATTGGGTGTTGAAAATCTCGTTGGAAATCTAACAGCCTGAACTTAATTTTAGGCACAAGTTTTGCATGATTTGGTTAAGATGTGAATGTAAAATTGCATTTAAAATTCACGTGTCTGCAGAAAAACGTGAATAGTAAATTTATTTGAATAAAATAAAAATAAAATATCATAATTAAATATTAATCAATGTTATTTAATGCCTAAAATAATTCCAACATATTAAAACTCATATGTGTAGGCTTTGCATTTTTGCATACTGGCCCAATGATGAGCCTCGTATGGAGGCAGTACTTTTTAGTTGCGGAAAGCGGTCATCGGAAGGGAAAGGTCAAGAGTCGACATTTTTATTTGATTTGGATCGCTAGTTCAAGTTTTGGGTTCGCTTGTTCGGTCTCAATTTTAAATTTATCCTCGGCCCGGTTCACAACAAAACCCACCTCCTCCATGGCTCATTCACGGCACCATACAAATAATTCCTCCTCCATTTGTCAAACACTAACCGACAAAACCACCCATGCACTCTCCAATAAAACACCAACCACCAAGAAATAAAAATCAAAATAAGCCCATAGCCAAGCCCATGCATCTCACGTCTATCACCAAATAATGAACAACAAACCCATTCCTACAACCATTATTCCCCTGCACCCTGACCACGCCATTAGCCTCAACTTCACCCACTCCTCTGCACGCCCATGCTACTACCCATAAGCACCCATGTCTGTCTCTCCACTCTCAGCAGCCTTCATTCACGCACTCAAGGAACAAACATCAAAGCCTCCCTCGTGTAAACAACCCCAAACCCTCCATCCAGTAACCTCACACAATCAAACGCCACCTACTAGCCTCACAAATCACAAAAGCCAAAACCCACACCACTCATAACCACTCATACCAAACAACACCCATACCATCCATAAACACTCTTCACGCCCCATACTAAAACCCATAAGTCCACCCATGTCGTGCCTCTCTCTGGCTCACTCAAAATTAAGCCATATAAACCCTAAGGGACTATCATCACGCGAGGAGGAAGAACCACTCTCGGTAAGACTGCCCTTCATCAACTCTATCACACCTCTCAACAGCCCACTTCATCACCAACTGCCTTCACCACCTCATGAACACAACCCCCAAAGCCTAGCAAATCGACGCCCTTCACCCCTGGACTCACTGCAAACCTTCACGCCGTCATCCTCCTTCACGCTTATTACCCTCTAAAACAAACACTGCTCACACCATGCAGCCACGTCAAACCCCAAACCTTCAGCCGTGAACCCTCCAATGAACTGCCACACAAAACAGTCCAAGCCTGACCGTGACAAAAATTTTGACCTGAACGCTGCACACAAATAGCTCACTGACTAGGCAACGAAACAGTCACAAAAACCCTTAAGCAAACCAGCAGCACGCCGACAGCAAATAACTCTTCATAAGCCGTCACAAACCGAGAAACCCCTATCGCCTTCAACACATCCACATTCACTAGCCTTCAAAACAGCCCCTGCACTACCTTCATACGTCCACATTAATTGTCTTCAAACAGCCAAACGACATAGCACTCAAGCATCAAACACGAACCAGAAACAAACCCTCACTGCCAACTGCCGAGCCTCATTCCCTTCAAACTGACTGAGTACCCCTAGCCTAGCCGACCCACACCCTTACCTACGCACACACTGCCACAAGCTTCAAGCCGAGCACCATGCACGTGAATGACTCCCACAAACTGCCCTCCAAACCCATGTAAGCCCTAGCCAAGATCGAGCTCTCTGCCTCCACATGATTAAGCACTACCCCCCCTCAAAAACCCTTGAAACCGCAAAAGAATAATCCACCAAACTCACGTGAAAACCGTCCCAAAACCGAGCCCAGATAATTCCTTGAAACCCTATCCAAACACCTGTAATTGGCGGTCCGTTTGCATGTGACATGCGTACGTGAAAACGTGGCCAAAATCGTGACCAAAATTAACATAAGGATAATTTAAGAGAGAGAAAGAGAATTTGAGTTGAAAAGAGAGAAAACAGCGAGTGAAAATAACAGAAAAGTACAGAAAAATCATGAGTGAAAATAACGAGTGAAACGGTGAAAACGGCGAGTCAAAACTGTGAGAAAATGGCTGAAAACAGCAAACTGTAACCGCGGGTGAAAACGATGAAAACAGTTAAAACGGCGAACCTGAGAAAATAGCGGGAACAGTGAACAGCGGAAACAGCGGACCAGTGAAAACAGCAAAACGATATCCCTTCCGGCACCGTGGAACGCACTCCCGGAAAGCGACTAAAAAGGTAAGACCTGAGGGCACCATTTTATCTTATTTCCGTTATTTATTTTCTAAGCATGATGTAGTCGTTTAAGTTTATTATTGCTTTATGCATGATTAGGATGTTTAATATGTTATAGTTTTATGCATGACTAGTCGGTTGTGCTTGAGCATGATTTAATTGTTTAGTATGATATTATATTTCCTATGCATGATTAGGTTGTTTAGTATGATGTTTAATGCATGATTAGTTGGTTGTTTCTAAGCATGATGTAGTCGTTTAGTATGATATTTATTTTCTTATGCATGATTAGGTTGTTTAGCATGATGATGTTTTATGCATGGTTAATAGGTTGTTCTTAAGCATGTTGTGTAGACTTGGTTAATATTGCACAAATCCATTCATTACAAACGACATAAGTAATGGACCATTCCGAACCCAACGGTTTGAGGTCTTCCCTTGCGAGGGGTGAGTGCGGCCTTAAATCTCATTTTCCCGGTTCACACCGGGTGGCGACTCCATGTTATTTCGAAGTCCCGACCGGGCCGCGAGCCCGGAACAGCGTCGTTCAGTTTCTGTGTCCTACAGTCTGGCAACTCCACTGGGGATAGAGAATCGGCCTCGAAATATGTCTTGTAATGTTTGGATTTGTGTTTTGATTAACCATGTTACTGTGGGTTTAAGGAGTTTTATTAAAGGCATTGTTAGAACTAGGTGATGGTTTGGTGTCTTCCTTCACTCACTACCTTTCTATAAGGAAAAGCCGTGAAGGCACCTAGATTATCATCGCATGTGATAGACTAGTTTGGAGGACTCGTTGTTTATTCCTGTCACCAAGCGATAAGAGCCTAAGAGGCTTGGGTACTTAAGTGAGCCTCGCTCCACCCTCCCTCTGGGGAATCTACAACGAGAAGTCCATTCGACAGTTAATCACATACCGTAACTCATTGGCACGTATCGTAAGGTATAAAAAAGGTGCGTTCACTTGGTCGTTTGAACCCTTGAGTGGGGAGTCCTAGTTGCGAACAACCCTTCGTCAGCGAGAGCTTTTGTTTACACTCCTAAAGCCTACATGTGAACTTTAGTTGCATGACCCTTAGAAAATGTTTGATTATGCTTGTGTTTTGGACCATTTTCATTTGGAGGCAGTTGGACTTTTTATCAGAAATGCGAACTTGCTGGGCCATTTAAACTGGGGCGAGTTCGTATCTTATGACAATTAGGCCCAAAGCTTCTGAAATGTTAATGGGCCATTATGTAGAAATTATTGTTTTATGCTTGAATTATCTTGTTATGTTTGTGTTTTGGACCATCGTTATTTGGATTCAATTGGTCTTTTGTCAAGAGATATGAACTGGTTGGGCCATTTAAACTGGAACGAGTTCGTATCCTTTGACAATTGGGTCAAAAGTTTCTAAAATGTCAATGGGCCATTTTGTATTTGGGCCTCTAATCATTTGAAGTTGTTTAGTCATGTTATCGCAAAAGTATAAACTTGTTGGGCCTTTTCAACTGGGACAAGTTTGCACCGCGCAATAGTGTGACTGAATACTTTGAAATGATGACAGGCTAATTAGTGTAAATTCATTCATGAGCTTGTTTATTTCATACATTGTACGCATGTCATTCATACATGCATCATGTTAACCCTTTTGTGTCTTGAAAGCCATCATAAATTCCCGTTGGGTTAGGAAAGCAGAGAGACTCGTCAAGAGACCGTCAGTCAACATGAGCAAGTTAGCAAATGAAAGATCCAGCCTGGATCAATTGAAGATTAAAGTAACTGAAATTATAGAGATGTTGCAAGTTTTGACTAATGTTGTGGCCATTTTGACCGTACCCGGTATAGCCGATAACAGAAAGTTGTACAATCAGAATGGAAAGACCATCAGGGAATCCTCGGAAGAAGTAAGCAGAAAAGACAGTATAGTCATTCAGTAATGGGAAACAGGGCAGTGAGATTGCCAGACTTGGAAGGAAACGAGTTCACCGAGCTGATCAATGTCGACAAATTGAAGCTGTATTTAGCCTGAGGGAGAGAAGACTAAGCAGCCACCAAGAGAATTGGAAGAAGTCCTAACCTAACGGGATAGGAAATTCATTCATGCATACACGTAACTTGCATCCCTTGTTTTGTGTTTTATGTTTGTAGATTTCAGACAAAAGAGAACTAGCTGGAGGAAACACATGGCGCCGAGGAGCACAATGAGGGTCTCACCCATCATGAACAGGGAGGACCTCTACACTTGCACGTATACATTACATGCACACGTCTTTATTCTGTTGTTTTGTATTCGCAGGTTTTAAAGAAAAAAGAGAAAAAGAAAAAGAAAGCGGCAAAGATCAAAAGGGGACACAAGCACTGAGGATGACATTGAAGCCACCTTGACAGAGGGATTTCGGTCATGTCTGGCTGAAGACGATGAATTTAGTGCTAATAGGGAGGCAACCCATGCACTTTGTTGTGATTTCTGTTTTCATGTTTTGTGTATACATGTCGTAGAATTTTTAATTCTGTGTGTTATTTTGGTAGGTAAAGGCAAAGACATAGCATTTTAAGACAGAGAGGATGGTGCTTGGCAATCACGAAGATGAGAGCTAATTCATTATGGTGGCAGAGAAAAATAAGAATTCATGAGACGCATCCTAATGAACTTATGCCAAGCAAGAGACGTATTGAGTACACAATTCCTTTGCTTTAATTATTGCTTCGATTTGCTTTGGCTTTGTTATTTTCTGTTATTTTCACAGGATCCAGTGGCTTTTTGACTTTTCACGACTTCTTTTACTGTTTAGCTAACAGTCGCTCTGTGGAAGATATTTGTGCCATTATTACTCACCCTTTCAGGTACTATAAATTCAACTCATCATCGCATTTATGAAGGCATCCAGATTTGAGAAAGAAATACATAAAAGAAAAAAAAAATGAGTGAGAGAAGTCTTTAATAGTTAGACATATGTCATGTGATGACATTGAATGCTGTAGGGGGAAACCCTAGAAACGATAAGTGCGAGACACGCTCTCTTCCGGTATTCTGAATGGATTGATCTGAGTTAGACTCACGAGCACCTGATTACGGGATCCTAGCAGTAGAAGCCTAAGTAGTTACCGAGGTGACTAGTTGAAGAGATGATGTATTAGTGAATGACTGTTTGCCTAGGTGTCCACCCTGATTTACTAATGCTATGATATATGATATGGTTGGAAATAAAGAAAAAGTCTCTGAGATAAAAAAGAAAGAAAAAAAATATAGACCACCTATAACTGATAAGCGTGAATCTACCCATGGGCGAGTATTAGGACCACCATGAGGAGAAATGCTACCTTAAAGGGTAGGTGTGTCAGAAAAAGAAAAGAAAAGAGAAAAGAAAAAAGAGAAAAAAAAAGAAAGAAAAGAAAAAAGAAAAGAAAAAAGAAAGAGAGAAAAAAGAGACAAAAGAAAAAAGATGAAAACCATATCATGTTGAGTATGCTGAAGTAATCACAGAATGTGATTAAGACATCCAGGTTGGTTAGACCCACTGGTTCGATTCTCTGAAACGAAATTACCAAGTTGGCTTACTTAAGGACCAAGCTGTGAAAGAGCCTTAGCGCACACACACACTAGGAGTCTAGTTCAGATCACATATTCAGACGATCGGAGTTGTGTGTATCAAGTACTTTGAAAGTTCTCTGGTTTTGACACAAAGCATTTGTTGAGGACGAAAATATGTTTAGCTATTAAGATTGTCTCGAGGAGAGCAATATAGCATGTTGAAATAAATCATTTGCATCATTATCAATCTTTGCCGGGTACGGCACTCTGCGGGTTGAGGCCCATATCACTATCAGTTTCGCCAGGTATGGCATTCCAGGGGGCGAGGCCCACATCACATCGGTATCAGTATCGTCGAGTACGGCACTCCAGGTATGGAGACACAGTATCAGTTTTGCCGGGTATAACATTCTGAGGGCGAGGCCCACATCAGTTCAGTATCAGTTCTGCCGGGTACAACACTCTGCGGGTTGAGGCCCATATCACCATCAGTCTTGCTTGGTATGGAAATCTGATGGCGAGACCCACATCATTATCTGTAGCAGTCTAGCCAGATATGGCACTCTGGGGGCGAGACCCACATTATTATCAGACTTTGCCGAGTATGGCACTTCAGGGGCGAGGCCCATATCAGCTTGGGAGCGAGGCTCCACATCTTTATCAGCTTGGGGGGAGGCCAATATCAGCTTGGGAGCGAGGCTCCACATCATCATCAGCTCAGGGGCGAGGCCCATATCAGCTTGGGAGCGAGGCTCCACATCTTTATCAGCTTGGGGGGAGGCCCATATCAGCTTGGGAGCGAGGCTCCACATCATCATCAGCTTGGGGGCGAGGCCCATATCAGCTTGGGAGCGAGGCTCCACATTTTATCAGCTTGGGGCGAGGCCCATATCAGATTGGGAGCGAGGCTCCATATCATATCAGCTTGGGGGCGAGGCCCACATCAGCTTCAGTGTCAGTTTGGGGCGAGGCCCATATCAGTATTAGCATGGGGGCAAGGCCCATATCAGTATCAGTGTGGGGGCGAAGTCCATATCAGTATCAGTTAGGGGGCGAGGCCCATATCAGTATCAGTTTGGGTCGAGGCCCACATCAGCTTCAGCATCAGTTTTCAGAGATGAGTCACAGGGCTGAGGCCCATATCATCATCAGTATCAGTTGCGGGGATGAGTCCCAGGGCCGAGGCCTACATCACATCAGTATCAGTTTCGGGGATGAGTCTCAAGGTTGAAGCCCACATCATTATCAGCAGTTCAGGGATGAGTCCCAAGGTCGAGGCTTACATCACATCTATTACAATATCAGTTTTTGGGACGAGTCCCAAAGTCGAGGCCCACATCGGCATTAGTATCAGTTTCGGGAATGAGTCCCAAGGCCGAGGCCTGCAGCAGCATCAGTATCAGTTTGGGGCGAGGACCATATCTATATCAGTTTGGGGCGAGGCCCATATCAGTTTGGGGCGAGGCCCACATCAGTTTCAGTTTGGGGGGCGAGACCCACATCAGTATCAGCTTGAGGGTGAGTCCCACATCAGTATCAGTATGGGGCGAGGCGCATGTCAGTATCAGTTTGGGCGAGGCCCATATCAGTATCAACATCTGGGGCGAGGCCCACATCAGTATCAGTTTGGGGCGAGGCCCATATCAGTTTGGGGCGAGGCCCACATCAGTTTCAGTCTTGGGGCGAAGCCCACATCAGCTACAGTATCAGTTTGGGCGAGGCCCATGTCAGTATCAGTTTGGGCGAAGCCCACATCAGTATCAGTTTGGGGCAAGGCCCATATCTATATCAGTTTGGGGCGAGGCCCATATCAGTTTGGGGCGAGGCCCACATCAGTTTCAGTCTTGGGACGAGGCCCATGTCAGTATCAGTCTGGGGCGAGGCCCACATCAGTACCAGTTCAGGGTCGAGGATCCATTATCATCATATTCAGGGCGAGGTCTCTATTGTCAGCGGTATTGGGTCGAGATGCGCGCCCAGGGTCGAGATGCGTGCCCCCGTTGTCATTTGTAGTTCCGGGTCGAGATGCGTACCCAGGGTCGAGGTGCCCACTACATCATCATTTCGAGGGCGAGGTCCCTATTGTCAGCGGTGTTGGGTCGAGGTGCCCAGGGTCGAGGTGCCCCCGTTGTCGGTTGTAGTTCCGGGTCGAGGTGCCCAGGGTCGAGGTGCCCCCGTTGTCGATTGTAGTTCCGGGTCGAGGTGCCCAGGGTCGAGGTGTCCACTACATCATCATATTCTATTTTGGAGATGCGTCCCCGGGCTGAGGCCCATTTTGTCAACGGTATTGGGATGCGTCCCAGGGTCGAGGCCCCCGTTGTCAGTTGCAGTTATCAGGATGCGTCCCAGGGTCGTCGACCCACTGCATCATATTTTGGGGATGCGTCCCCGGGCTGAGGCCCATTTTGTCAGCGGTATTGGGATGCGTCCCAGGGTCGAGGCCCCCGTTGTCGGTTGCAGTTATTGGGATGCGTCCCAGGGTCGTGGACCCACTGCATCATATTTTGGGGATGCGTCCCCGGGCCGAGGCCCAATTTGTCAACGGTATTGGGATGCGTCCCAGGGTCGAGACCCCCGTTGTCGGTTGCAGGTATTGGGATGCGTCCCAGGATCGAGGTCCACTGCATCATCAACTCAGTTCGAGACAGCAGGCAAGTCAGGTGGCAGCTGGCGAACCAGGTAAGTAAAAATGCATTGCACGAACTTTGATAGGACTGTCATTATCACACACTGCACAAATCCCATCAAAGTGGGGGCGACTGTAGGCATTGCATTTTTGCATACCAGCCCAATGATGAGCCTCGTATGGAGGCAGTACTTTTTAGTTGCGGAAAGCGGTCGTCGGAAGGGAAAGGTCAAGAGTCGATATTTTTATTTGATTTGGTTCGCTTGTTCAAGTTTCGGGTTCGCTTGTTCGGTCTCAATTTTAAATTTATCCTCGGCCCGGTTCACAACAAAACCCACCTCCTCCATGCCCCATTCACGGCACCATACAAATAATTCCTCCTCCATTTGTCAAACACTAACCGACAAAACCACCCATGCACTCTCCAATAAAACACCAACCACCAAGAAATAAAAATCCAAAATAAGCCCATAGCCAAGCCCATGCATCTCACGTCTATCACCAAATAATGAACAACAAACCCATTCCTACAACCATTATTCCCCTGCACCCTGTCGACACCATTAGCCTCAACTTCACCCACTCCTCTGCACGCCCATGCTACTACCCATAAGCACCCATGCTGTCTCTCCACTCTCAGCAGCCTTCATTCACGCACTCAAGGAACAAACATCAAAGCCTCCCTCGTGTAAACAACCCCAAACCCTCCATCCAGTAACCTCGCACACAATCAAACGCCACCTACTAGCCTCACAAATCACAAAAGCCAAAACCCACACCACTCATAACCACTCATACCAAACAACACCCATACCATCCATAAACACTCTTCACGCCCCATACTAAAACCCATAACTCCACCCATGTCGTGCCTCTCTCTGGCTTACTCAAAATGAAGCCATATAAACCCTAAGGGACTATCATCACGCGAGGAGGAAGAACCACTCTCGGCAAGACTGCCCTTCATCAACTCTATCACACCTCTCAACAGCCCACTTCATCACCAACTGCCTTCACCACCTCATGAACACAACCCCCAAAGCCTAGCAAATCGACGCCCTTCACCCCTGGACTCACTGCAAACCTTCACGCCGTCATCCTCCTTCACGCTTATTACCCTCTAACACAAACACTGCTCACACCATGCAGCCACGTCAAACCCCAAACCTTCAGCCGAGAACCCTCCAATGAACTGCCACACAAAACAGTCCAAGCCTGACCGTGACAAAATTTTTGACCTGAACGCTGCACACAAATAGCTCACTGACTAGGCAACGAAACAGTTACAAAAACCCTTAAGCAAACCAGCAGCACGCCGACAGCAAATAACCCTTCATAAGCCGTCACAAACCGAGCAACCCCTATCGCCTTCAACACATCCACATTCACTAGCCTTCAAACAGCCCCTGCACTACCTTCATACGTCCACATTAATTGTCTTCAAACAGCCAAAGGACATAGCACTCAAGCATCAAACACGAACCAGAAACAAACCCTCACTGCCAACTGCCGAGCCTCATTCCCTTCAAACTGACTGAGTACCCCTAGCCTAGCCGAGCCCACACCCTTACCTACGCACACACTGCCACAAGCTTCAAGCCGAGCACCATGCACGTGAATGACTCCCACAAACTGCCCTCCAAACCCATGTAAGCCCTAGCCAAGATCGAGCTCTCTGCCTCCACATGATTAAGCACTACCCCCCCTCAAAAACCCTTGAAACCGCAAAAGAATAATCCACCAAACTCACGTGAAAACCGTCCCAAAACCGAGCCCAGATAATTCCTTGAAACCCTATCCAAACACTTGTAATTGGCGGTCCGTTTGCATGTGACATGCGTACGTGAAAACGTGGCCAAAATCGTGACCAAAATTAACATAAGGATAATTTAGAGAGAGAAAGAGAATTTGAGTTGAAAAAGAGAGAAAACAGCGAGTGAAAATAACAGAAAAATCATGAGTGAAAATAACGTGTGAAACGTGAAAACGGCAAGTCAAAACTGTGAGAAAATGGCTGAAAACAGCAAACTGTAACCGCGGGTGAAAACGGTGAAAACAGTTAAAACGGCGAACCCGAGAAAACAACGGGAACAATGAACATCGAAAACAGCGGACCAGTGAAAACAGCAAAACGATATCCCTTCCGGCACCGTGGAACGCACTCCCGGAAAGCGACTAAAAAGGTAAGACCTGAGGGCACCATTTTATCTTATTTCCGTTATTTATTTTCTAAGCATGATGTAGTCGTTTAAGTTTATTATTGCTTTATGCATGATTAGGATGTTTATATGTTATAGTTTTATGCATGACTAGTTGGTTGTGCTTGAGCATGATTTAATTGTTTAGTATGATATTTATTTTCCTATGCATGATTAGGTGTTTGTTAGTATGATGTTTAATGCATGATTAGTTGGTTGTTTCTAAGAATGATGTAGTCGTTTAGTATGATATTTATTTTCTTATGCATGATTAGGTTGTTTAGCATGATGATGTTTTATGCATGGTTAATAGGTTGTTCTTAAGCATGTTGTGTAGACTTGGTTAATATTGCACAAATCCATTCATTACAAACGACATAAGTAAGGGACCATTCCGAACCCAACGGTTTGAGGTCTTCCCTTGCGAGGGGTGAGTGCGGCCTTAAATCTCATTTTCCCGGTTCACACGGGGTGGCGACTCCATGTTATTTCGAAGTCCCGACCGGGCCGCGAGCCCGGAACAGCGTCGTCCAGTTTCTGTGTCCTACAATATGCTTGATGATTCTATGTATGATTAGAATTGTCATGATTATTTTAGGGTGCAAGCATATAGAGACTTTCTAAGAAATAAAGAGTGTATTGTTTATCCCTTAGCTAAGTAATTATTCCGTGATGAACTTAGAGATTTATTACCTTTAAGACTAATAAATAAATCACTTGTTTATAATAAAAAGACATTATAAAAGATACAAGTGGGGTGGGACCAAGGCGTTAATAAAACTTTCCAAACTAAAGTTAATTTAACCAAATGTATTACTAGAGTTAGATAATGATTTGGTGTCTTCCTTCACTCACTACCTTTTTATAGCCAAAAGGAAAAGTTGTGAAGACATCTAGATAATCATTTACTCAAAGCTTACCTTAAAGCATATTTAAAGTGTTGGACTAATTTGGAGGATCAATTGTTTATTCATGTCACCAAGGCGATAAGAGCCTAAGAGGTAAGGGTATTTAAGAGAGTTCGCTCCACCCTCATTCTGGGGAATTTTCAATGGAGGAATCTATTTGACAGTTATTCACTTAAATTTCCAAAAATCTTCAAAATAATTTAAGTCTAAAATTTACCTCCCATTGTAAAGTATAGACCCCAAGGACTTAAACCGTATTGGGAGGACTAGGCTTTACCAGACTGACCAATACCAATTTGTCCCTAAATCGTACTATTGACAATGGTTTGACTTTTCTGAGTCATAAGACGCAGCGACCCTTAGGCGTGGTCTTATAACTTAGTGGCAAAGATTGGGTGTCCACGAGGACTAGCATAATCTATGACATGTTTGATTGTCCAACCCAATGATCAAGGAATTGTGATTTATATCATAAATTGGTTGGGAACCTACCTAATTATCGTATTTTATAATGACCGCCCCTAGTTGGAGTTATGAAATGATGATATTGGGATCCTTGCCCACAAGAAATCCATCATATTGGGGTTGATGCGATTTGCTTAAAATTTTAAAACAATTGAGTGGGAGCAAATAAATAATATTAAAAGCCCATGTTATTATAAAACATTAATGAAAAACATATTCCTAATTTTAACATTCTCTCTTAACAGGTGGGTTAAAATATTTCACAAACATTCAAATGGAAAACAGAGTATCATTTCGTTCCATCCTTGATGAGCATAAACTCAAATGAGACAACTACAATGACTGGCTTAGAAATCTTAAAATTGTCTTACAACAAGAAAAGATTTTCTATGTTCTTGAAAGACCGTTTCCCCCCTAAACCAGCAGAAGATGCTGACCAAAATACATTCGATGCTTGGAAGAAACACGTCGATGATGATGAGCAAACAGTTTTCATAAAGCTTGGCTCTATGTCGGACGAACTTCAGAAAGCTCACGAAGATATGGATGCTCAAACCATCATCTTTCACTTGAAGGAGTTGTATGCAACTTCCGTTCATACCGTTAGATTCCAAGTGTCATGTGCCTTATTCCAAACAAGGTATAAGGAATGATCTGTTAGTGGATATGTGCTTAAGATGATTGGCCACATTGAAAAAATGGCCAACCTCGGGTTCATCATGGATCATGAGATATGTCAGGATCTAATTCTTCAGTCCTTACCAAAATAATTCTCTAACTTTATTGTGTAGTTTCATTTGTATGATAAAGAAGCTACTTTAGCATAATTGCACAATCTGATAAAGCAAGCAGAGAAGGACTTGAAACCGGAGCTTAAAACCTCCGTCATGGTTACGGGGACGGACCTGAAGCCACAAGGCCCAAAGAAAAATAAGGGCAAGACCAAGGCTCCAGATCACCTAAAGCCCAATGGTAAGGTGGATAAGAAAAAGGGAAAGGGGAAATGTTTCTTTTGTGGAAAGAATGGTCATTGGAAGAAAGACTGCAGATCCTTGAAAGCCAAGGAATCTAGGGAAGCCCAAGTGGCCAATAAGCCTAATGCTTTAGGTATGTTGTATATGATTGAACTATATTCCCAAAACTCTGAACCTTCTACTAGGGTGCTTGACATCGGTTGTGGGACTCACTTGTGTAACAATGTGCACGGCCTAAGAAATAGTATGAGACTCCGTCATTGGGAGGTTGACTTACGCATGGGTAATGGAGCAAAACTGGATGCATTGTGCGTGGGGACTTATTCATTAGTTTTGCCGAATGGTTTAGTTTTAGACTTAGAAGATTGTGTTTATGTACCTTCCCTAGTAAAAAACATCATTTCAATTTTTCTTTATGTAATAAAGGCTTTTCATGCCTAATAAGTTGTAATGAATGTTCTATTTATTTCAATGAAATAAAATATGGAGATGGTATTTTGAATAATGGTATCTATGTCTTACAAACGAACAAAGAATGTTCAACCTCTAATACATACAACGTTAACTCGAATAATCTCAATGAATCACTTCTATGGCCCAGTCGCTTAGGTCATATCAGCGAAACAAGATTAACTAAGCTACATAAGGATGGGTATTTTAGACTCTTCAAATATAAACCTTATGGAACTTGTGAGTCTTGTTTACTTGGTAAAATGACCAAATTACCCTTCAAAGGTAAAGAACAGCGTGCA
The DNA here is from genome assembly GCA_019454045.1 of Zanthoxylum bungeanum. Taxonomy (NCBI): domain Eukaryota; kingdom Viridiplantae; phylum Streptophyta; class Magnoliopsida; order Sapindales; family Rutaceae; genus Zanthoxylum; species Zanthoxylum bungeanum. The sequence continues at coordinate 1,230 of SKCR01010996.1, read as the reverse complement.
GCGAAGACATTAGAACTCATACACTTTGATGTATGCGGACCAATGTCAGTCACTGCTAGAGGTGGATTCTCCTACTTCATTACCTTTATCGATGATCACTCGCGATATGGGTATTTGTACCTTATGCGGTACAAATCTGAACCCTTTGAGAAATTCAAAAACTTCAAAGCTAAAGTAGAAAACCAGCTTAATAAAAGTATTAAGTCACTAAGGTCTAACCGAGGTGGTGAATATATAAGCAACGAATTTCAAGATTAATTGAGAGAAAATGGCAATGTTTCCCAGTGGACTCCTCCGGGAACTCCACAGCATAATGGGGTCTCTGAAAGGATAAATTGGACATTATTAGATATGGTCCGATCAATGATGCCAGACACGGATCTACCTCTTTCATTTTGGGGTCTTGCTTTAGAAACTGCAACACTACTACTAAACCAAGTTCCTTCTAAGATTGTTAGTCAAACACCATATGAGTTATGCTCTGGGAAACGTCCTAGTCTTAGTTATCTAAAAGTTTGGCGATGTGACGCATATGTCAAGCTCACACAAACTAACAAATTGGATGATAGGGCAGTTAAATGTAAGTTTGTAGGATATGCCTTGAACTCAAGAGCATACGTGTTCTACGTCCCAAATGAACAAAGAACATTTGTCTCAGGAAATGCTAAATTTCTAGAGAATGAATTCCTTCTCAAGAAATAGTGGGAGTAGACTTGACCTCGATGAGGTACGAGAAGAACAAACTAACATAGAACTAAACCCCAGGCCCCTCAAAAGGGCAACGACGGAACAACCACAAGGTTATGAACTCATAAGGTCTGGTAGGGAAAGACATGAGCCTAAAAGATATGGTTTCCATATTGATGAGGAATATAATCAGGTCATTGATAATGACGGCCCCACCAGTTATGACGAAGAAATGCGTGACATTGATTCAGTCAAGTGGCTTGAGGCCATGAAATCTGAAATAGACTCTATGTATCATAATCAAGTCTGGGACTTGGTAGATGCACATGAAGGGATAAAACCCATAGGCTGCAAGTGGATTTACAATCGTAAAACTGATGCAGAAGGCAACATCCAAACCTATAAGGCTAGGTTGGTGGAGAATGGTTATAGACAATTCCAAGGAATTGACTATGAGGAAACCTTCTCGCCTGTTGCAATGATAAAGTCCATTCGAATTTTATTGGCACTAGCTGCACACTTTCATTATGAGATTTGGTAGAT